>PVJD01002975.1:0-179673 GCA_004026545.1 Mormoops blainvillei | reverse complement strand
ACATATAGCATGTCCTGGAAAAGGCACTATTTTGTTATTATCCTCAAAACTCCCTAAGGGTCTAGAAGTTCCAGGGGGGGCGGGGGGCTGTAGTTTGGGGCACATGGTGCAGGAGAGAGTGGGCTGGAAAGGCAGAGATGGGGAGGACCGCGAGCTGAGGCCAGGCCAGGGCGGCCTCAGATGCCGAGGCCAGGAGCTCTGCCGTGACCCTGCAGGCAATGGGGAGTCCCGGGGGGCGTTCGGGCAGAGGGCTGACAGGCTCAGAGGGTGTAGGCTGCCAGGGATTTAAACGGTCAGCATCAAGTGCACAGAGGGGTCTAGACAAGGCATGAGGAGGGTCTGAGCTTGGGGTGTGGCAAAAAGGGAAGGGGTCTGGACAAGACCCAGAGGACAGAGGGTGAACAGTGCTGGGGCCTTTGACTGGCTGACGTGGAGGATGGATGTGGACAGTCCAAAGAGGGACTCCCATTATACAGATGAGTATACTGAGGCTGAAGAGGGGAGGGCCAGGCCCAGAACCCACACCTCCAGACACCCCGTGCAGGGCTGTTCCTTTTGTTTCGTGGGTTGGATCTTCCCCTCCCCACCAGTGGGGTGCCTGGGCCCGGAGAGGGGCAGACACACGTCCAAGGTCACACAGTAAATCCTGTCTTCCCGCAGCATCGGGTTGCCTCTCCCCATCGTTCTAAGTGTCTGTGGAATGACTCCCCCCCAGGATAGGTCACAAGCCGGGGAGGGGACGCTCCTTCTGGAGCTGCTAAGGACTTCCAGCATCTTTCAAGGTAAGTTCGAGAAGCTTTGGACTTTTCAGCCGGGCGCAGAGCCCGTGGTGGCCCCGGTGGAAGCTCATTCCGTTCCAAGAGGGGCAGTGTCGGTCTCTGGCCAAACCACCTTGCCCCAGGGCCTGCTCTCCACCTTGCGGCTCTCACGTGCCATTTTATTTAGCCCCCACACAGGTCCCGAGGCGCTGGGTTGGTCGTCCCTGTTTCGGTGGGGGAGGAAACAGGCTCGGAGAGTTGACGTAACCCGCCCGTGCGCACCCAGCAAACGAGCTGAGGTGCAGCCCGGGGGCCAGTGTCCCGCTGCCTCAGGGAGCCCCCAGTGCAGACACGTGTATCCGCAGGAACCCGTCAGTGACATAAGGTGGTTAGTGGATACCCGGTGGTGACACAGACAGGAGAGTCACTGCAGCTCAGAGCAGGGGCAGTTCCTGTGAAATGGGCACGGGGACGGTTTCTTGGAGGAGGCTCCAGCTGGCCCTCGAGAGAGAACACTGGGTTTCCAGTGAACTTTTTGTATTTTAGGGCCTCCTTCTCCCACGACCCAGGAGCACCTGACAGGCCTGGGACAGATGCAGGGGAGCTGGGCTTTATGTGACGGGACCCCTTAGATTCCCGCCCGGCCACACGTTGTTAAGGCTGGGAAGGGCCGAAGCAGCCTTGTGTGCCAAGGGGCTCTGATTCCAACATGAGCCGGCTCCCTCCATCCTACTTTTTGGGAATAGTCACCTTTGACTTTAGGAACTTTCAACTTTTCTGCCAGGACCCCTGACCCTTGGCTTTGGTCCCAGGCAGGCGACTCAGAGGGAGCTCACTCGGCAAAGCTGACCGATGGACGGTTGACAGCGGTCAGAGGGAGCGAAACCCCCTCCCCCACTCCCACCTGCCATTCTCTTTGCCCTGCGGCTTTTTTTCAAAAGCGGTGACCTTGAGATGTGTGTGACGGGTGTGGAGTCCAGCTGTGTGATTTGAATCTCAGCTCTGTGTGTTGTGAAACCCCGGGTGAGTTCCTTAACTTCTCTGTGCCTCAGTTTCCTCCCCTATGAACTGGGATTAGTCCCAGTCCCAGTTCTCGTGAGCATTAAGAGAAACGGAGGATGACAGGCACTCAGCACAGTGCCTCGTTCCTACGGGCAGTGGCTACTACTTTGGGGACACCTTCTGTAGGCCCGATGCCGTTATTATTACCGCATGCCAGGACAGCTTGCTCAGGTTCTAAAGCAGGGCTCCGTTGGCCTTACTACTCTGTCTACTAATGTGAGCCCCTATGTCCTTTACTCCCAGATGTCTGAAATGTCAGGGGGAGGCCACCTGTCCCCAGTCATGAGACAGAAGGCCAGGGCCAAGTTGGCCGGCCATGTTCTCTCTGCTTCCAAGTGGGGCTCCTCCAACCACCCAGGCCCCAGCATGCCCTGAGGAGCGCTCGTCCTCGTCCCAGCCTCCTCCCCTCCCCTCAGCGCCCTCTAACCTCTCCACCTGTCCCAGGTGCTTTCCTTGCTCCAGGACAGTGGCAGGGCCCTCACTATGTAAATGGCTGTGCAAATCCCTTGGTGTCAAGCAGTCAGCTCTCTGGTGAGGCAGAGCCACTTCTTGGGACCCCCACTTTGCACCATGGGACCCCAGGCCATGGGGGTCTGCTCCCTGTTGTTCCTGCTACAGGTTCCAGCTGAGCCGGCTGGGAACTCGGACTTCAGCCTGCCTGGGGATTACCTCCTGGGTGGTCTCTTCACCTTCCACGCCAACGTGAAGGGCATCATCCACCTCAACCACCTGCAGGTGCCCAAGTGCAAGGAGTGAGTCCCCAGCGGGAGCCGGACATGGCGGCGGCGGGGGTGGGTGGGGGCCGGGGCCAGTTCTGTGGTCCTTGGAAGGCCAGGCCAAGACTGAGGGCTCAGAAAGCTCTTTCTCATTCATTGCCAAATCCCCGCTCTGGCCCCGCCTCGCTGGACCCCAGGGCGGCCCCACACAGTCCCTGTGACTGAAATCTTTGGCTGCTTGGTTCTGAGACACTGAGACCTGGGTTGCCCCAATGCCATGTCTCTAAATATAAAGAACTTTAAGATATTTGAGATCATAAGACCATATCTTAGAGACCATCAAAGCCACACCCACCCCCTCCGGCAACTGGGGGACTCCCAGTGCGTCCATGTTGAGGCCCAGATGAGAAACCAGGTGTCTGGCCTTCGGAGACAGAATTTTTAGATTCTTCTGCAGCAGGTTCTCAGACTGGGGAGGGCGGGGAGGTTCGCCTCTTGCCAGGGCTGTGGTGAGGTGGGCTGCGGCCCTTCCAGGATGGGAGGGGCTCCTCTCTGCCCTCCTTCCCCTGGGAGCCCCCTTGGGGTGGCAGTATCACTCAAAGAGTGGGTGGGCTGTCTCCACGCCAGGATGAGGGCCAGACACTGGAACCAGCCTGGGATTATAAATCAGTGGCCTTGTGCAGAGAGGGTAAAGGGGTTCTGGGAGAGAGGGAAAGTGCAGCAGACGACTCCACACTGACTCCAAGATGACTCAGCCCTGACTTGTAGGATGTGGGGGGCAGATTATAGGCTGGTTTGTCAATGGTGAGGCTGGGGACCCCAGGGGTGTACTAAACTTGACCTTAGCTGCTCTGACCTCTGCGGTGGTAACAGAGAGTCCAGTGAAGAGCTGCTTACGATGGGAGTGATGATGGCAATGTTTATACCGTGGTGACAGTAGTGCTGGTGATGATAAAAACGGTGAAGGGTGTGGTGATGGTGGCGGTGCCGATGACATTGTTGGTAGTGGTGACCACAGAGGTGTGGCGACAGTGGTGGCAGTGGTGATGGCATCGGTAGCAGGAATGCTAGGTGAGGATGGTGACCATGGTGCTAATGAGGATGGAGGTTATAGTGGGCGATGGTGGTCACGTTGGTGGGCGTCAGCAGAGTGGTGACAGAGTCCACAGGGTGGCGGTCGAGGTGGTGAAGGTAGCATCTGATGGTGGCCACGGGATCGCAGTGTCAGGGGTGGTCATAGGGGTGACGACGATCCTAGAGATGTGATAAAAATACCAGAATCTTCTGGAACGGCTCCTTCTTGGGCAATCCCTCGGCTTCCCTTTGGCATCTAGAAGCAATAGGCCGGCTCTCCCTTGCCCCTACCCCGCTCATTCGGGACCGGCGTCCCCTCCCACTGCACCCCTCCAGGTATGAAACGAAGGTGCTGGGCTACCATTTCATGCAGGTCATGCGCTTTGCGGTGGAGGAAATCAACAACCACACCGACCTGCTGCCTGGCACGCGGCTGGGCTACGAGATGGTGGACGTCTGCTACGTCTCCAACAACGTCCAGCCCGTGCTCTACTTCCTGGCGGGCGAGGACTATTTCCTGCCCATCCAGGAGGACTACAGCCGCTATGTGCCCCGCGTGGTGGCCGTCATCGGCCCCGACAGCTCTGAGTCCGCCATGACTGTGGCCCACTTCCTCTCCCTCTTTCTCCTTCCACAGGTGAGTGAGGCCCCTGGGCCCTGGGAGAAGGGGCTGGGGAGGGGGGCAGAAGTATGGTTGTCCAGAGAGCTCACTTGCCCCCAGCAGTCCCAGGGTGGAGGTGGGGGCAAAGACAAGGTCAGGACAGCAACCCCAATGCCAGGAAGGCGGCCTGGCCTATCGGTTGGGAGCTGAGGCTCTGGGAGCAGACAGACTTGGCTGTGTGTCTTGCCCTTGTGAAGCCTTTCATGGGATATCTCTTGATTCTTCTGAGCCTTGGCTTCCCCGCCGGAAAGTGGGGCAATAAGAGTTCCCTCCCAGGGCTGCCTGAAGATTAAAGCGTCTAACCTATGCAAGCTTTTCTGGCACACAGTAGGTAGTCGGTAATGTTGCTGTTGTTATGTAGAGCATCTTGCACAAGCATTGAAACTCTGGAAGTGCTCAACGTTTTCCTGTGTAGTTGCCTAGCCCAGGGCCTACCACATAGTAGGTCCTCAAGAAAGTGCTCTTAGTAGTACTACTTTGTGAACACTGTTATTATCATCATGATTGAAAGTCCTAGTCCAGAACTGGCGTAAAACATCTACTCATTAAAGAGCAGCAGCAGTGGAGTTGGCACACAGTAGGTGGTTATAAATTCTATCATTTTTGCTGTTGTTTTTGTTATGTAAAGCATCTAGCACAGGGCCTGACACATAGTAGGTGCTCAGTACATGTTTGTATCCTTATAAGAAACATCTAGTCCAGGGCCGAGCTCCTCCTTTCATTCATATAATAAATATTTATTGAGCATCTCCTACGCCAGGTACAGTGAAAGGCACCGGGGATACAGCTGGGAACATAAAGCTTAGCTCCGAGTGGGGAGAGAGGCAGTAAACATGAGTAAGTGATTTAGGGTGTTAGGCAGTCGGAGGGCCACGGATAGAAGGAAAACTGGAGCAGGGTGCGGGAGATGCGGCATGTCTGGAGAGGAGGAGTGGGTAGAGGGGGACTGCAGTTTTAAACCGGGTGGCTGGTGGGGTCTCAGTGCCTGCGGCCCCTCCCCTCGGGCAGATCACCTACAGCGCCTTCAGCGACAAGCTGCGCAACAAGCGGAGCTTCCCGGCGATGCTGCGCACGGTGCCGGGCGCCGATCACCAGATCGAGGCCATGGTGCAGCTCATGCTGCACTTCCGCTGGAACTGGATCATCGTGCTGATGAGCAGCGACGACTACGGCCGTGAAAACAGCCACCTGCTCAACGAGCGCCTGGTGGGCCGCGACGTCTGCATCGCCTTCCAGGAGATGCTCCCCACACCGCAGCCCAACCAGGAGGTGACGCGACAGGAGCGCGAGCGCCTGGAGGCCATCCTGGACAAACTGCAGCAGAGCTCGGCGCGCGTGGTGGTCCTGTTCTCGCCGGAGCTGGTGCTGCGCAACTTCTTCCATGAAGTGCTGCGCCGGAACTTCAGCGGCGTGGTGTGGATCGCCTCCGAGTCCTGGGCCACGGACCTGGTCCTGCACAGCCTCACGGAGCTACGCCACACGGGCACCTTCCTGGGCATCACCACCCAGAGCGTGCCCATCCCAGGCTTCAGCGAGTTCCGCATGCGCCACGCCCGGGCCAGGCCTCCCACGTCCAACAGGACCAGCCATAGGGCCACCTGCAACCAGGAATGCGACACCTGCCTGGACACCACCAAGCCCTTCAACAGCATCCTCACACTTTCCGGCCAGCGCGGAGCCTACAATGTGTACTCTGCTGTCTATGCCGTTGCGCATGCGCTGCACAGCCTCCTGGGCTGCAGCCGGACCCGCTGCCCCAAGGAGGTGGTCTACCCCTGGCAGGTAAGGAAAGCCAGGGGCCGGTGGAGCAGGGTAGAGTCTCTGGTTGCCATGGAGAGCTCAGGGGCACGCCCGCCACCTCCACACCACCTCTGCTCTAGTCTCTTCATCCCTTGGTGGGTTCTGGGCCAATAGGTGGGAGAGACCACGGCACAAGCCCTGCCTCTAGACACATAGAACCAGAAATCCTTCCTGGAGCCAAAACAAATGTCCTTTTTTATTAATTTAATCCTCACCATCCAAGATAGTCTGTCCTTGGAGGTTGAGGTGAAGTTCTGTAGAAACAAACCCCACAGAAAGTGGAAGCCTCGGTGCCCCCCGCGGCCTCTCCAGGGTCGAGGGCCTGGGGAAGGGGCTTGTGGATTCCCATCAGTTTCTCGGGCGCTACATCAGGTTCAGGGACCGTTGTCCCAAATCTGCGTCACCTTGATTCAGACCCAGAACTTAAATCTGTGTTTTCTGATTCACACACACCTCTACCACCAAACCGTCAGGATGCAGAAGGCTTTGTGAAGGAGCTGGAGGAGCAGGGGGTCTCTCAGCAGAGATGCACACGTCGCCCTTTGCTATCACACAGCGCTGTGCTGAAGCCGTCGCGGGGATTTTTCATAGGCTGGGGCTCAGCCACCCACCTAACCCTTGTGTCTGTCCTCTCTTCATTCCCCTCCTCCTCACTTTTCTAGACACCCACTCATCTCCAAATATCTGGTCACTTTGTGGACAGAGCCACTTAGGTAGTTCTTTAAAAATCCCCCCTCTCTTTATTTTATTTATTTCTACCTATTCACTCCAAAATCTCAGAGCCTAACCTTATAACCCTAAGTGTTAACTTTTTTTAATGTAGTTATTCTTTAAAAGGAACTCCGGTGCCAGCTGGTAAGTCCTCTATTCTACTATATACTCTGCTCCATTAATAACATACATAATAATCACAGGTACTTTACAGTTTTTTGAGTGCCTACTAGGCACCGAGTGCCTAGTACACATCACCTTAACTCATGGCCATCCTGTGATAATCTACAGATAGGGAAACTGAGGGACGGGGAGTTAAAGCGATTTGCCCATGACTGCTTAGTGGTAAGTGGTGGACCATGGCTTTGAGCCCAGGCCTGGCTCAATCCGCAGGGTTTTCCAACTTTTCCCTCCAGGTGTTCTCCCGGACACAATTGGCAGTAGCTGTGATGAAGGACCAGTCAACTTCTTTCCTCCCCTAATAGTGGAGAGCAAAGAGCACCAGGCTATCCAATTCCATTTACGGAGCATCCGCTCTGTGCCAGGCCCTGGCTGGCCACTGTGAGAAAATCAGACCTTCACCCGAGGAGAAGACCCTATTTCTGCAGAATGTAGCAGGAAGTCAGAGTTGCAGCTATGTGTGTGTGTGTCCGGTGTGGGGGCGGGGGGGAGGATAGGGAAGGCAGGGTTTAAGTAGGGAGGAGGGCAGCTGCTGGACGCTCCAGGAGGAGAGTCCTGACTCTGGAAGCCTCTTTGGGGAGAAGGCTAGGGGCCAACTCCCTTGGCTGAGATCCGTCCGTCAGTCCCCAAGGTGAGGTGAGCTCTGGACCCCCAAGATATAGCCCAAAAGGCTCTCCTATTTATGGAGGAAAAAGTCTAGGAGCCAGACTGATGGGATATCTAAGCTGGAAGCTCTTTCGGGGTCAGACCAGAGAAGTTCAGTGACTTGCTCAAAGTCACACAGCAAACTGAGGACAGAACTAAGATGGAATTCAGGCCCAAGGAATCCCAGTCCCAAGCACGTTCTAGTTTGTTCCAGTGCCTACATCCTGAGAGTGATGGGATGGAGTGGGGGGACAGACTGGCAGGCCTGGGGCGGGGGTTGGTGGGCAGGGGAGATCCCAGCTGACCTTTACAGGTGAGAGAGGGAGCGGGCTCTGGTGCCCAGGAATTGGGTCCCGGATGGGTGGCCAAGGGGACTTCCAGAGAAGAGGAATATTATCAAAGCTTCAGTAGAAGGTGGGTATTTACTATTTTCTCAGGCACTTTCCTCAGCCGCAAACATAGACTAACGCATTCATTGCTCCACAGCCCAGAAAACACGGTCTTCGCTGCTCCTGTTTTGCAGAAGAAACTGGGGTTCAGAGAGGTTAAGCGACAAGCCCAGGGCCTCATAGCAGGTGGTGTAGCTGATGCCCGAACCCAGAAACAGCGGGCTCCAGAGCTGGGGCGCTCAGCCACGGCCTCCCAAACGCCACGTGTACAGCGTCCTGGTGCCCCCATCACACAGATGTGGAGATAAGGCGCGTGGGCCGGCCACTCCCAGGTCTGGCCTGCCCTCTGATGCCAGCCCCACTCCCCTGTTTTCCGGCCCCTCTAGCTACTCCAGGAGATCAAGAAGGTCAACTTCACCCTCCTGGGCCACCGCATCTTCTTCGACCAGTACGGGGACCTGCCCGTGCCCCTGGAGGTCATTCAGTGGCAATGGAACCTGAACCACGACCCATTCCAGAGCGTCGCCTCCTACTACCCCACACAGCGGCTCCTGGAGGGTGTCTTCAATGTCTCCTGGCACACCCCCGATGGCACGGTCAGCAGTCCGAGGGCTGGGGGGCGGCCTGTGTGGGGGTGGCCAGGGCCCTATTTATCAAGGAGGGCACCCCAGATTTGTTCCCCATCGCTGGTGGGCTCTCTGTTTGTCTGGGGTCCTGTCCTGCCTCTGTTGATTGAGAACTGGAAGTTCGGGGCTTTTTGACCCCTCAGGACTGCGGGCATCCGGCCATTCAGGCTATGTCCTCCTGTCAACTAGTGCTCGTGTTTTGGGGACAGTAGCTATGCCTTTCACTGTGTCTGATGTCTGTCGATGTAAAAAAAGGTCTCATTTTAATCCTCCTTAGCTCATAAACCGTCTGAACTCTGCTGGCGTGGGGAGGCGTAGAGACCCAGCCTGTGGGGTAGGGGAGGGGCCCAAGGGATCGCAAAGCTTCTTAAAGACCCCTCATGACTCCCCTGCATCACACTTTATCCCCAGTTCCAGATTCCTGATGCTGCTGGTTCCCGAGCTTCTCGGGGATGTTTATGGAGGAAATTGGTTTCTGTCTTAATTTGTTTGCTAGGGCTGCTGGAACAAACTACCACAGCCTGGCGGGGGCGGGGCTGAAAGAACAGGGATGTATTGTCTCACAGCCCTGGAGTCTGGAACCCTGAGGTCGGGGACTGCCTCACCCTGGCAGGGTCGGCTCCCTCTGAGGGCCGCGAGGGAGATTCTGTGCCGCACCTCTCTCCCAGCTTCCGGTGGCTTGCGGACCGCCAGCGGCTTCTGCTCCATCACCCCGAGTCTCTGCCTTCTTCACGCAGGGCTCTCTCCCTTTCGCAACGACATTGGACATCCTAGATTAGGGTCTACCCTGCTCCAGTGTGACTTCATCTAAACTGGTTACAGCGATCAACCAACAGACGTGTTGGCGAAGATGTGGGAGAAAGAGGACCCTCGTGCCCTGCTGTTGGGGTTGTAAATTGGTGCAGCCACTATGGAAAACTGTGTGTGTGTGTCGGGGGGGGTCTTCACAAAATTAAAAATAGAGCTACCCTATGACCCAGCAATTTCACTGCTGGGTATTTATCCAAAGGAATCCAAGATACTAATTTGAAAAGATACACGCACCCCTATGTTCACTGCAGCGTTATTTACAATAACCAAGATACAGAGGCAACCTGAGGGCTCATCAGTAGGTGATTGTATAAAGATATGGTGCATATAGTCCATGTTCTTGTTAACATAAGCGTTTGTAGGTGTAAATTTCACCCTTCCCCTGCTTCGCCGTGTCCCACATTTTGGTATGTTGTGTTTTCAATGTCACCCATCTCTTAAGTATTTTCTAATTTCCCCTGTGATTGCTCGTTTGATCCATAGGTTAAGAGCTTTGTTTCAGCTCCATAAATTTGTACATTTTCCACTCTTCCTTCTGTGTGTCATTTCTAACTTGCGTGCTATCTATCTTTTAAAAATCTATTCGCACTTCATTTGTGGTCAAACAAATGGTGTGTTCTGGAAGATGCCCCGCGTGAACTTGAGACGGATGTGTGTTCTGTTGCTATTGGGTAGTGTTCTCTCTATACCTGTTAGATCGGCTTAGTTAATTGTGTTGTTCGAGTCCTCTATTTCCTCACTTATTTTCTGTCTGATTATTTTACCCGTCATTGAGAGGGAGATATTGAAGTCTTTAAGTATTGCTGTGGAATATTATATTTGAATTGTCTATTTTTCCCTTCAATTCTGATGGTTTTTGCATAGTGTATTTTGGGGCTCTCTTGTTATATATTTGTAATTATATCAAATTAATAGATTGATCCTATTATATTATAAAATGTCCTTCTTTTTCTCTAGTAATGATTTTTGTTGGTATTTCCCCTCCTCCGGCTTTTTTAAAGATTCTATCTTCGTCTTTGTTTTTTTGCACTTTGACTATGATATACCCAGGTGCAGATGTTTTGGGTACTTACCTGGCTGGGTGTTCTCTCAGCTTCCTGGATCTGTGGGTTGGGTCTGTCATTAGTTTTAGAAAGTTCTAAGACCAATATTCCTTCAAATATTTCTTCCGTTCCTTTCTGTCTTTAGCCTCCTTTGGTTACTCCAATTATGCGTATGTTGTACCTTTTGTAGTTGTTCATGGTTCTTAGATATTCTCTTCTCTCTTTTGTTTTTCTCTTTGCTTTTCAGTTTGGGAGATTTTTATTGAAATATCTTCAGGCTCACCGGTTCTTCCCTTGACTATGTCCAGTTTGCTGGCCTTCTTTATTTCTGTTACCATGCCTGTTCCTTTTTTAAATCCCTAGCATCCCCTTTAGAGTCTTTCTTAGACTTTCCATTTCTGTGCTTGCATGACGCACCTGTTCTTGCACGTTGCCCGCTTTATCCGTTAGAGCCTTAGCCTATTAATCATAGTTATTTTAAGTTCCTGGCCTGATAATTCCAAACCCGCTGACATATCTGATGCTTGTTTTCTCCCTTCAGGCTGTGATTTTTGTTTTTGTCTTTTAGCATGCTTTGAAAATTTTTTGTTGTTGTTGTTGTTGAAGGGCCGCCATGATGTATTAGTTAAAAGGAGCTGAGATAACTAGACCTTTAGTAGGAAATTTTATGTTTACCTGGGTAGGAGTTAGGCTGCGCTTATCACGTGCTGTAGCTATGGTGTCGGAGACTAGAGGGACTACAGGGGTGCGACAGAAGACAGGTGACCTCTGAGGGGCAAGGAGAAAGGGGCCCTGGGGCCAAATGGTCCTGCTCTAGCCTCCCTTGTCTGGGCCCTGGGCCCCACTTCTGTGCCCTCTTGAAACACGTGCCAGCCGAACAATTTTTGTACCGCCCGAATCTAACCAGGCCCTTTCCACACTCAGGAGCCAGGGTTGTCTCCCGCTCCCTTACATTTTAATGTGCCATGGATGAGCCCTCAGAGGGCCTCTGCCCCCCCGGCCCTCTCCCCGTGCGTCCTGACTCCAGCCAGGCCCAGGCATGCCCTCTTCCCAAACACGCCATTCGCCTCCACTCCTCTACCCCTGTTGTTCTTACTGCTCCCTCTACCTGTAATTCAGTCATTCATTTAATAAACAACCACTGGTGGCTGGGTCCTCTCCTAGGTCCTTGAAAGAGAGCAGTAGAAACAATAGACATGGTCACTGCTTACCTGCCCTTGTTTACCTGAAAACCCTGCCCCTCCATAAAGGCTGTATTCAGTAAGACTCTTTGCTGCAAGTGGCAGAAAGCGATGGGAGCAAGACGTTAATTTGTTGCCTTATGTCGTAGAAACCTCTAGGGGTAGAAGTGAGGCTTCAGGCAAGGAATAATCCGGGGTCTCATGCTCTCCATCTCTCGGGTTCTTCCTCAGGTGTGTTCTCTGCCCTGGAGACGAGGTGGCTGCCAGCAGCCCCAGAGTCACATCCTGCCCTCTCAGCAGCCCCCTAAAGTCTCTGTATCAGCCATTGGGTGGATGCTGTTAGATCTTGCGCAGGCAAAGCTAAGAGGGTCCCCAGAAAGGTCCAGTTCTAATGGGAGTCCCAGCACCCCTTTTCCTCCCAGACAGGAGCCAGGCTTCTCTCCCCTGAGCACCCTGCTAGTTGGGGAGAGTCGGGAGGTCCTCAGAGTGTGGTGAGAGAGGGCTGAGGGCCTCATGCCCTCCTCCCTCCAGGCCCCCGTGTCCACGTGTTCCAAGGACTGTGAGCCTGGGCAAAAGAAGAAGCCTATTGGCATCCACCCATGCTGCTTCGAGTGTCTTGACTGCCTCCCTGGCACCTTCCTCAACAAAACTGCAGGTATGGCTCACAGGCCCACACCCCCGCCCTTCCCCTGCCCTACCAGGGGTCTCCCTCAGGCAACGTAAGTGTCCAAAGGCCAGGGACCATATTTGATTCCACTTGTACCTCCTCCATAGCTGGTGTAGAGAAAAATCTTCACTGCAGGTTGGTTTAGGGAGAAGGAACAGCACCCAGCCGGGTGGGGCTGAAACCGATCCGGATCCACGCACACAGACCACGGCCCTAGGGTGTCAGGCAAGGGAAAGTGCACTGGATGATGGATGGATGGGTGGATGGATGGCTCTGCCAATAGAAGAAACATTTCTGGCAGGCAGGGACAGTATCCAGTTTATCCCTCTGGCCTCCCAAGAGTTCAGAGCATATGATGGTTGCCCAGTGAGTATTTCTTGAAAGGCTTTCTTGATTAGAAGAATGAACTAGCGTCTCTCCCTACAGATCAAACACTCCAGGCAGGTGGGTACAATGTCACCTCTCTGTCGACATTAGTGTTTAGCACAGTTCGGAGCCGGGGCCTCGCCGATGGTTTTCATGACTTCGCTGATGAGTACACTAAGTGCATGTACACACCTGCCAATCAGAGCACGCGCCTTGTGCTCAGCAGAGCACCGCGTGCCGAGCAGCTGCTCGACAGAAGTCTGTCGAGTGACTTCACGGGCCCCTCTCTCCCGACTTGTCCGTAGCCTGACGGCAGGGAGGGGGCTGAGTTCCTCCACCTCTGTGGCCTCCCACCTCAGGTGCCATCACAGTGGATGATGCGCAAAAAAATATTTGCTGAATGAATTCCCTGAATAAATACTCAAATATCTCTCCCACCAGAGAGCGAGGTCTGGGAAAGAAGGAATAATAGGTGTTGGGCTCTGAGTCGAGGAGATTGTGGTTCAGATCCTGGCTTCGTGACCTTCCCTGGCTGAACCTCAGGTTCCCCTCTCTGTGAAATGGGGTTGCTGTGAGGGTTTGATGAACCAGTGGGTAAGAGGGACCCAGTGAGTGTTGGCTGTGACTGCAGGGGTGCCCTTAGCGCTCTCTGTCCATCCTGGGGCCCGGGAGAGTGGGTTCAGCTGATGGGAATTGCCGTGGCTCTTGCAGATGAGTTTGACTGCCAGCCCTGCCCAGGTAACGAGTGGTCCCACAGGAAAGACGCCTCCTGCTTCAAGCGGCGACTGGCCTTCCTTGAATGGCACAAAGCGTCCACCATCACTGTGGCCATGCTGGCTGCCCTGGGCTTCATCAGCACCCTGGCCATCCTGATCATATTCTGGAGGCACTCCCAGACACCCGTGGTTCGTTCAGCGGGGGGCCCCATGTGCTTCCTGATGCTGGTGCCACTGCTGGTGGCATACATGATGGTCCCCGTGTACGTGGGGCCGCCCACGGTCTCCACATGCCTCTGCCGCCAGACCTTCTTCACCCTCTGCTTCACCGTCTGCATCTCCTGCATCACCGCTCGCTCTTTCCAGATCGTCTGCGTCTTCAAAATGGCCAGCCACCTCCCGCGTGCCTACGGCTACTGGGCTCGCTACCACGGGCCCTACGTCTTCGTGGCGTTCATGACGACGCTCAAGGTGGTCATCGTGGTGGGCAGCCTGCTGGTCACAACCACCGTCCCCACCGCCCACACCGACCCCAGCGACCCCGAGATTATGATCCTCTCCTGCAACCCCAGCTACCGCAAGGTGCTGCTGGTCACCACCAGCCTGGACGTGCTGCTCTCTGTGGGCGGCTTCAGCTTCGCCTACATGGGCAAGGAGCTGCCTACCAACTACAACGAGGCCAAGTTCATTACCTTCTGCATGACGTTCTATTTCACCTCCTCTGTCTCCCTCTGCACCTTCATGTCTGTCTACGCGGGGGTGCTGGTCACCATCCTGGACCTCTTGGTCACCGTGCTCAACCTCCTGGGCATTAGCCTGGGCTACTTTGGCCCTAAGTGCTACATGATCCTCCTCCACCCGGAGCGCAACACACCAGCCTACTTCAACAGCATGATCCAGGGCTACACCATGGGGAGGGACTAGCGCGGCGCATGGCAATGGAGGGCCTGGGAGACCCAGGGCGGGGGGCTTGCTTGGGTGAGCTGCCCCTGACTATTACCACCTTACCTCGGTCACTGATGGGGTGTCCCTTCCGGGTTCTCGGCATCGGGATGTTTTTACCCACCTGGTGATGGATGCCTAAAAATATTCCTTTCCTTCAACCTATTTAGCTTACCAGGCACTGCCACCCCTAGAAAAAAAACCGACCCAATGTGACCCATTATGGGTCTCCGGGACGGTGTCTGATCGAGCAGCCTACAGCCGCCACCTGGTGGGCACAGTGGGTAGCTGCAGATTCTGGCTCATTCCCTTGTGCTCGTCATGGTGGGGCAGGGGCTGGGGTTGGTGCGGGAGGACGTGAGCTCACGTAATGCTGCCCGGGCGTCATTCTCTAGCTGCCCGTGTGTCTGCGTCTCATCTCCCAGATTCCCCCAGAGCTCAGATCCAGGCTTCTCTGTTATCTCTGAGTAGTGACTGGCACAGTGGGCGCTTCCTAAATGCTTGTGAATAAATCTCATTTGGGTGAAACAAATGCGTTTCCTTCTTGTTCCCAGAGGCCCCCTGAGAAAGAACATGTGGAAACGGAGAGACCTCAGTTTGGATCCCAGCACTGCCCCTTCTGAGCTGGGTATCGTGGGCCAGTTATTTACTGTCCCCGAGCCTACACTTCCCCGTCTCTAAAGTGGGAACAATAGCTGCTTTCCCAGGACATTTAAGGACCGGAGATAATGTGTGTAAAGTGCATATAGTAGGTACTCAGTCAGTGCCAACCACTGCGCATCCACGTGACTCTGGAACCATCCGGGACAAAATTAGGTTGTGTTTCCTTTTTACATCCAAATGACCGTGGCATACGGTCTAGTCCATGGTACCAGTTTCTGTTGGAAATTAACCTCACCGCAGCAATTTGGGGTGTTGTCTTCAGAGTATTTGGGCCTCATGGGTAACCCCAAGCCAGCATGTACCAGGGCACTGCCGAAACGTGGGGAGGTAGCACGGCGGGGCGGGGCCGTGCCCTCACTGACCACCTCCCATGATGGGCTCCAGTGGCAGGAGGGACCCTGATTTTTGTCTGGGGCTCAGACCTGGCCTCTCGTAGCTCCTTCTCCAGGGAGCCAGAACTTCAGCACTGAGGCTGCCATACCGATGTTCAGAGGAGTTAAGTGTCCAGCTCAGGTGTGCCAAGCTCACAGGTGAGAGAGCAGGTGTCAGAACCTCACCACCCTGTAGAGCCCATGGCTGCGGTGACGTGGTGGCCATCTCAAAACTCCCCCAGGTGTGATTTATAGCCTGGCCAGCACCAGCCCTGAGGGAACCACTTCCAGGGCCTAGGCTGCAGCTGGAGCGGGGGTATAGGGCTCTCTCCTCCTTGTCTTGGATTTACCTCTTTTGTGCTTCAAGGGGATGGGTGGTGGGATCTTGCCTTGAATCACCTGGGATTTGGGGGAATGAGCCTCCTATTTTGGGGGCCACTTCTGCACAATGGAAAGGACAGTCCCATTTCTCTTCTTTGAGCCTCTTTCCAGAGCCTGGCACATAGCAGGTGCTCCGTGAATATGGATGAAGCAGCTAAGTCACTGTTGGAATCCTTTACCTTCACCTCCCCACCCATTCCTTCAAACCATCGCACCATAAATTCAGTTCACCTCCCACAGCCTTGAGTGCCAGGTGCTGAGAAGTAGTCACAAAATAAGAGACACAAAACAAGTATTCGTACGTACAACCGATGAGGAAAATGCCTAACTTTTATTACCCTCCCTAAAAACTTTGCTACTTTTATCCGTTTATTCCTCACAAAACTACTGGGTAGGACCCTTACTGTACAGATGGGGAAAACAGGTGCAGGCAGGAGACTGGCATTCACGGAGGGGGACCCAGTCTCCCCACCATGGCACTGTGGCGTGCTGGGGGCTTCAGATTTCTGGGAGGTGGCTGGCGGAGCTGGTGACCAGCGAAGGCTGCAGGGGAGGCTAGCATTTGGGAAGAGCCTTGAAGGACAGAGAAATACTTGGGAGGTGGGAAGTTAGAGCGTGGGGGAGGAGCAGGGGGCCAACAGGAGCAAAGGTGGGATGCAAGGGGGCCAGGGTATCTTGGTGGGCGTACGTGGCTGAAGGTGGCTGGATCATCAGAACAGAGCTTGGAAGGAGGGCTGGGGCTAGACGTGGGGCTGGCCCTGGTGTCTGGACCCTGTCTTCCCTGGTGGCCACTGCCGGCGTCTGTGCACAGACAGGGCTTGCCCTTGTCTTGGGTCACCTCGCGTGCTGGCAGTCCCTCT
Organism: Mormoops blainvillei; assembly: GCA_004026545.1. Taxonomy (NCBI): domain Eukaryota; kingdom Metazoa; phylum Chordata; class Mammalia; order Chiroptera; family Mormoopidae; genus Mormoops; species Mormoops blainvillei. The sequence continues at coordinate 163,051 of PVJD01002975.1, read as the reverse complement.
CTTCTGTGACCAGCCTTCTCTTTGGCTGGGTCCTCTTCCCACAGTCCTGGGCGTTGGCCTGGCCAGGCGGGCAGGGGACTGCAGGGAGAAGGCCCCAAGGACGGACCGTCGGTGTGCACAGCCCCCCTCTGTTCCTGGCACTTGCTTTCCAGGGGAGCCCAGAGCCTCGGAGGAGGCCCCGTCTGGCCCGGAGCTTCTGGGGAGCTGCTCTGCAAGCCTGTTCCCAGATGTGCCTGTGTCCCACACCGCCCGCCCCCACCCTCGGGACCAGATTGTCAGAGGATCAGTGAGTTTTAAGCTCTTAATTCTCTTTTCTGATGTCTTGGTTTAAATTTTTTTTTTTTAGGCGATAATGACCTCATTTTCCTGGTCGTGCTTCACGGACCTCCCTTAGAGGGGAATGTTGGAATCGCACCGCCTCAGGGCGTCCGCTCATGCCTGCTTCCCTGAGGTGGGGCCTTAATCCTTTCTGGTTCCCCTCCAGTGATGGGAGGCTCACTGAGGGCCACGTCAGTTATTAGAAAAATCTTCTCGTATCGAATCAAAACCCAACTATCCGGGGTTTCCATTTATGGGCACTAGTTTTGTCCTTTGGGACCACAAAGTAGATCTCGTTCTTTCTCATGATGGCCTTTTGTATGTAATAACAAAATAAAAACTGCCTTTCAAGGAGCACCGACTTCACGCTTCACACATATTATTTTTCATCCTCTCAATGACCCTGCCCAAGGGGTCAGTGACCCTTGGTAGTCATGGGTGGGTGCCTCCCAGCATCCTTCCCTTCCCCCCTCCCCACAGCCCCTGTCCTCCCAAGAGACACTGACTCTGTGTCCTGGCTCCACCAGGACACTCTGTGACCTGGCGGGTGGAGTAGGTGACCTAGGCCAAGACCATCTGTCCCTGGACTCTGTGATTGGCTCAGGGGTGGGCACATGACCTGGGTTGGTCCAATCAGAGGGACTATCAGGATGTTGCTGGGACAAAGATTCCTTCTCCAAGAACTAGCAAGGCTGTAGCCCCCACGAGCCGGCGCAGCTCTTTTGGGACCATAAGGCAAGTCGGCCATGGAGGAAAGCTGGACCTTGCTGGAGGCCAAGTGGAAGGAAGGGAAAGGGAAAACTGGGTCCTTGGAACCGGCTGAGTTGATGGATCCTGCCTGAGGCAGCCCTGCCTCTGAAATCTTTCATTTCATGAGCGCATCAGTCCCCAGCATCTTTTAGAATCGTTTGAGTTGGGTTATCTGCCGCTTGTAGCCCAGTCTTTTTCCTACCGAGGAGCGAACGGAAGCCCAGGGATGCCGATTAACTTGTCCAGGGTCCCCCAGCTTGTAAGGGGGGGAGCTAGGATTTGGACTTGAAAGGGAAGTGTACGGGGGTGTTAATCAGCTGTCTCCTCCTTGATTACCTTTTCTTTTGGTCTAAAGGTCCTCAGTTGTCCTGAGGATGGGATTTTGACATCATCCCAGGCCTCTCCTTGGACGAACCTGACCTGTAAACATCACTCTTAGGTCACCTCTCAGGCCTTGGCCTGACATCACCTCCTCCTAACAGGAGCGGGCGTCTCTTCTGGGCCGGCGAGTGACGTCCCTCCCCTTAACCCAGTCACAGTCATAGGCTCTCCCAGCTCAGGAACCTTTGGTGGCTTCCCAGTGCCTACATACTTGTCCTCCTTGTGTGCCACGCAAGGCCCTTCAAAATCTGGGCCCGTTCCCTCGCAGCCTCATCTCGTGGTGGTCCCAGTGGACTTCCAAACATGATGCCTGGTTTCACACCTGTGCTAAGTGCCCCTTCTCTCTTATCTCCTAGTGGACTTGTGTTTCTCCCTTAACACCCAGTTCAAATGCCTCCTCCCCCAGGAAGTCTTCCTTGCCTTGAGGCTGAGGGAGGCCTTTGTGTTCCCATAGCTGCTTGAGCTGAACCCCTATTGGTCCTAGTGCTTGCGGCTTGGCTGTGCCATTCTCGCAGGGGGCAGCAGGCTCTGTTCTTCTCCGTGCCGCCTTCTTGTCACCTGGGCTGGCACCTCCCATGCATTTGCCGCTGAGGCGCTGAGCCCTTGTTGGCTGGGCTATGAAATGCCCGGGGCCTTTGCTGGGCAAGTGCAGATCCGCAGATCTGACTGGAGCTGGTGGGAAGGTGCGGGGAGCTGGCTGCCAACTGTGTTGTTCCCTGGTGCCAGGGGCTGCAAAGGGACCAGAGAGGGTGACAGAGGGATGCCAGAAAGCTGGAGCTGGGTCTCATAGGCAAGGGCGAGTCTGTAATAGACTCATTGACAGTATCTTCAGTGCTCAGACCAGAAACCTCAGGGTCACCCCGACTCCTCCTTCTCTCTCATCCTACTTCTTGCTTTCGCCCCCACAGTGTCCCCCCTACCCACAGAATGGTCCTTTAAAAACCTCTGTCAGCTCATACCCTTCCTTTCTCAACACCCCAGGGCTCCCCATCTCCCTCAGGAGAAAAGCCAAGGTCCTTACGGGTGCGCCATTCCCACTGGGCTCCCGCCACCCCTCCCACCTCATTGAGGCATCTCCCCCCATCCTCCCAGACTCCTCCGCAGCCACACTGGCCTCCTCCCCGTCCCCTGAGCAGGCCGCGTTTCTCCCTCAGAGCCTTCGCATTGGCTGTTCCCTCTTCTTGAAATACCCTTCCCCCCATGGTCACAGGGCTTGTTCCCACAATCATTTTTGCCTCCTCCTTAACTTTTTTCTTAACAGGCCCCACCATTGCACAGACTATACATTTTACTTCTTCGTCTTGTTTGTTGTTTCTTCTTCCCTGATACGCTGTAAGTTCAACGAGGGCAGGGACCTCTGCCTGTTTTGCTCGCTGACGCTTCTCAAGCATCTGGACACGTGTCTGGCACAGAGTGGGCTGCACGAAGGAGTGAATGAATGAGACAGAGCGTGAGGTCTGAAGGCAGGGGGAGCAGGAGCAAGTCAGGGAACGTGAGAGGCAATGGTTTATGCCTCTGAGCGAGGACAGGGTGCTGGGGGCCGGCGCTGACCCACGCACTCATCCTCTTACTCACTCACTCATTCACTCACTCACTCACTCACTCACTCACTCACTAATTCACTCACTCAGCAGAGGGCTATATGGCACTTTGAAGGTCAGGTTCTGTGCAGCACCGAAGATACATCACCCAGGAGGACAGTCCCTGCTCCCAAGAGGCTCGTGTTCTAGTGGGGGACCCAGGACACCAAACATTACCAGTGCAACACCATGTCACAGGGCTGGGAGGAGATGGGCCCGGGGTGCTGTGGAGGCACCAGGAAAGATGCCTTTCTTGGGGGTGCTGAAGAAGGCTCACTGAGGATGTGATGTCAGACCGAGACCTGAAGAGGGACGAGCTGTTAGCCTGGTGAGGGGGTTGGTCCAAGGAGCGTGCGCCGGGCAGAGCAGCAGCTGGACCAGAGGTTTGGGAGGCAGCAGGGAGGCCGGGTGGGTCTGGAAAATGGAGAGTGGGTGAGCTGGGACGGGAGGAAGGGAGAAAAGGAGAGAGGGGGAGTGGGGAGAGGGGAGAGAGAGCTAGAGGGGAAGAGAGATACGGGGAGAAGGAGGGAGAGAGAAAGAGAGCGAGAGAGATGTCCTGCTGTGTGACTCCAGGTGAGTTAACTCACCCCTCTGTGTCACAGCATCCTCTTCTGTAACACAGGGCGATGGCCACAGTACCGTCCCACAGGACTGCAGGGGCATTACATGGACACCCGGTGTGAAGACCTCACAGGACGCAGGCCCAGAGCGAGTGCTTGACAGGGGTCAGCTACACTTATGGTAAGGACTATGGACTTTGTCCTAAGAGAAGCTTCGAAGAGAGGAGACCATCAGTGTGGGTCTGGGTGTCAAGGGAGGGAGACCCCTTGGCTGTCGGCTGCCTGGTCCAGGTGCGTGAGGTCGGTGGCCTGGACCAGGGTCGAGGCCTTGGAGTCGGTGGTATCAGCACTCCTTGGTGACAGATTGGCCCTGGAACAACAGGAAGGATCCTGGTTTGGGTGGTGGCTGGCGGGGAAGTCTGTCGGGTAGGTGGGTTTGGACCACCAAAGATGCAGAAGGCACTCCTCGGGTCATTCACACCTCCCTTTTTCTCTGTGTGAGCTGGGGCCTGGTGGCCGGGGCGCGTCCACTGTGTCAAGGCCTCCCAGTAGTGCCCAGTAATGCCAGATGGAGGGAGTTGCCAGGAGCTTGTAGGCATGCCAGGAACTTGGGACCACTTGGGCAGAGTCCCGCCTGGGCTCACTCCATAACCAGAAGCAACAGTTTCCTTGACTCTCTGGGAACAGGAGACAAAGCCAGTTGTCCCAGAGCCTCAAATCTCTGGACCCGTTGCCGTGGGGTGCGGGTGTCCAGGGTGGTCCGGGGAGAAGGGCGGGCACTGCCTCTCCCTGCAGGGAGGAGGGAAGGGCAGGGTGTCCCCTACTGTAATATATAGGCCCATCTGCTTCTAGTTAGCGGCTCCAGGGGAGCCTAATTGGCAGATCAAACCGTTCGATGTTGCACGTTAGATAAGTAGTTAGAAGAGCCCCGGCGGAGTCTGACACTTTGGATGGGGCCCAAGCCCTGAGTCCAACCTCCGCGGGGCCTGGGGTGCTAATGGGAACCAGACCCTGGCACACGGAAGTGGGAGGATATTAACAAGTGTCAGAATCTGTGCAGCGCCTGGACAGATGCAGCTCTGCCTCTGCCCCTGAGCCGAGGAAGGGCAGGAGGGCTCCTGAAACTTAACCTTGAAGGTTAAGGAGGAGGGAAGGAGCTCTCGGGGGCTGCTTTCCTGATGCTGCCCGTGGCTGGGGACACCCAAGCGCCAATGAGCCTGCCCTGGCAAAGAGACGGACTCAGTGCAAAGCTGTCGGGGTCCAAGTGGGCAGACCTTGTGTCTTCCTGTATGACCTGCTGTGGGGTCACATGAGGAACCGACAGGAGCTATGGTGAAGGTGTCATTCATGAGGTGGGTTGTCATGGTGACGGTGGCCATGGCCGTGACAGACAGGGAAGCCGTGATGATACTCACTCACCTGGGGTAGGCCTGCCCACCTGCAGGACCCCGACTCTGAGAAGCCTTCACCCCAGGAGTGGGCCGCTGTTGGGGCTGCTCTCTTCATCCTTCTGACATCCCGTCTGGATGGCTGTCAGCCTGCCTCCTCTACCGCAGCCTCCCCCATCCCTCTTCCAGCCAGCCTGGCGCCTGCCCTGGAAGGGGTCCCATCTACCGCTTCTCGTCTTCACTTGCAACTGCAGGTCCACCTCACCCTCCCCAGTCTGCTTCCCTGCCAGCTAACGGAGCAGTCTGGCCCTTCCTGGAGGGGGCGTGTGGCTGGGACTCAGCCCCCTCCCACCCTCTCCAGCTGGGTCTCTGAGTTCAGCGTCAGGTGCGCCTCAACCTAGACCTGGCTCAGCGATGATGGTGGAAAGGGCGGTGAGGTGTGGATGGCAGTGACAGTGATGAGGAGGAGGAGGGTGATGATGATAAAGATGATGGCGAGGCTAGTGCTTACGCTGGGGTGGGGGTGGGGGTGGGGGTGGCAAGAACGGCAGCGGTGGCAGTGTTTTTGTTGCTGGCGGTGCCGGAGGTGGAGATGCTGGCGGCGGCGGTGACTGTGATGGAGAGGACAGCGCTGGGGATGGGGGAGGTGGAGACAGTGGAGACGGTTTTGTTGGTGGGGGCAGCGGGGATGTTTAGGCCGGTCTTCTTTCCGGCTGGAGGCCTCCACTAAGCCTCTGATTTAGGAGCCGAGGGCCAAGGCCATCTTTTTCCTGATTGAGCGGGCAAGATGTAGGCTTTGCTTTCTGCCGGATCATCCGGGGATCCACCCACTTCCGGGCTGAGGTGGAGGAGACCGCAGGACGGGCCGGAGAACCAATCACGAACGTGAGCACCTGGCATCTCTGGTGACCTGACGCCCTTAGCCTCACCGACGTTCATCTCTCACCTCTGGATTTCTGGGCAGCCCCTCCCCAGTCTCCCAGTGTCTACCGGTGGCCCCCCTACAGGCTACTAAACACACAGTGTTCAAAGTGCGCTTTGGGACCTAAATCAGATCTTGCCAATTCCCTGCTCTCAGTAGCTCCCCGTCCCAACAGAGTGAAGCCCAGCGTCCTGCCCGGGGCCCCTTGGACCTACCCAACCTCCTCGTCTCCTTGCTGGTCGCACTTTCTCCTCCTCTGTCCCCTGCTCACTCTGCTCAGCCACACTGGCCTCTTTGCTGCTTCTTGAACTCATTAACCACACTCAAGCGCACCCCAGGGCCTTTGCATAGACCATATCCTTCGGTGGGGCAGTGAAGAGGGGAGTGAAGGAGCCACCATGTGGAAGGCGAGAGCTCTGGGCTGGGACTCAGGGCACCAATTGCAAGGACCAGTTCTGAGCCAGCCTTTGGTTCCTGTGAGCCCAGGGGTTACTTTCCCTCTCCAGGCCTCAGTCTCCACATCTGTAGAATGGCAGTCCAGGTCATCACTACTCCAAGGCTACTCCCCTCCTGCATGTGGCAGGTGTCAGGGCGATGGCCTGGAGCATGTGCTAGAGGAGACAGGGCGCCCCACCCCCCATCAGCCTTCCTCACATCCCTCAACCCTTTGTGGATTCCGCCCTGGTCCCCCCACCTCCGAAGCCCTTTTCACAGGGTGTCGAGTATGTGTGCGTTCCTGTGGGTGAGAACATGATCTGTATGTACAGTGGGTCTTCCCACCCAGGGCAGGGCCCCGCATGTCTTCCCCGGGTTCATCCCAGGCTGCCAGCCTCCTGGCGCCACCACACGGTCCCCCCAAAGGAGTCTCCCATTGCTCTAGCACAGACGTGAAACAGCATGAGGAATTAGAGAAAAACACTCCATTTGTGAAATTGCCACACCCCCGACTCCTAGGGCAGGCAGTGGATCTCCTCATTGATTCGGCCTCAGATTCCCCATCCATATAAGGAAAGTGGCCCCCGCTTTGGTGTGAACCTTCCTGGGTGGTTCTGACCATGAGCTTCATTCTAGAACGTGGTGCTGGGGTGTCCCTGCGGCCCCAGCTTGTTCTCAGGATCGCCACCATGGCCTGGGTCCTTCTGGAAGGTCAGTAGAGGACCAAGCCGGTGCTCTCTAAAGGGCAGTTCCAGAAGCTGACAGCAGATGGTGCTGTTGACCCCATTCCTGGGCGGAGCGGAAGCGGGAGCAGGAGCGGTGGCCACTGGGGTCTCCCAGGCTCCCAGCTCCAGAGCCTGTCAGCGCTCTGTGGGGCTTGGGACCCCTTCTCCTTGGAACCTGAGGCTGGACGCTGGGGCACATCCTCTGTGGCCCATCATCTGCTCTGGGGAAAGGCCCCCGGATGGAAGACACAGCCATGTAGGGAGCAGACACACACGGACACAGTCACGCAGGACAAGCCGAGGCACACATGGGCTGGTCGCTTCTGTCTGCGTGGTGCCAAATGCCCAGCCTGTGGTCACTGATCACATGTGTGCTTGCATGCAACCCACGTGGCATTGGGGGACTGCAGGGCTGGGGGTATGTGAGGGAGGGAGGGCTAAGAGGAAGGATATGTGCCACGTGTTCCTGTGGCAGGCGTGAGTGTACGAACGCTGTGTCTGTGGCCCATGTGCGTGTTCATGTGTGCAGGTGAGAGGGTATCATGTGGGTGTGGGTGTGCACACAGGTGCGATGGGTGTTGTGTGCGGAGGCACTACAGCACTGTATCCCTGTAAGCACAGCTATTCCACTGTGTGTGCGCGTGTGTGGAGATGTATGTGCCCACGGCCGTCCATACATGTATCTGTGTGTGCAGGTACATCTGCGGGCACATGCACACACACGTTTGGGCTGACAGATAAGAAGCAGCAGGAATAAATAATAAGTGGTTTGAGGACGGGCAGGCTGGACAGATGAGTTAACTTTGTTAGGAAGTGGGGCTGAGGCAGGCCGACCTGGTGCCCGGAGCCGCCAGCCCAGAATGGGGAGGGACGCAGGGCCCCGCAGAGCGGGGAGGAGGCAGCGCTGTTACCGCGATTATGAAGTTAATGAATGTATCCCCCGTGCCAGGCATGTGCCGGGCCCTGTATCAACACCGTCTTTCCTAACACCCTTCTAGCATTCCCCTTTCACAGATGAGGAGACTGAGGATCGATCGGGAGGCAGGGCAACCAGCCTGTGGTCAGACAGCCAGGAAAGGGTGGAGCTGGACAAAAGTCCAGTCCCCAGGTGGGGTCAGTCTCCAGGAGCCTCAGTGTCCCTGAGCGCTGACTCCTGACCTAGTGCAAGAAACTTCGTAAGCAAATGTTTACTGAGCGCCTACTATGTGCCAAGCATAGTTCTAATGCTGGAGACAGGACAAACTCCCTGCACTGATGCAACCTAAATTCCAGGACAGAGGAGAGACAAGAAAGAGAGGGGACTACAAGCAAAAGTGGGACCTATTTACACTGAGTTCGGCCCTAGGAAGGAAGACCGGACCAGAGCCACATGACAGACAGGGGCTGGGGCAGGGAGGGTGTCTCCAGGGGGCAGCTTTGGAGCTGAGACCTGGGGGACAAGTTGGGGCTGCCAGGAGGTCTTCCACACAGAGGGAGCACTTGCTTGAGGGGCGCGCTGAGGGGGAGGTGACAGGGGCTGGAGGGAGCAGGGCCTCGTGGGCCCCAGCTAGCATCTTGGGTTTTAGTCTCAGGGCAACAGGGAAGCCACAGGAAGGTTTAAGCAGGCGAAGACCTGATCTGATCTGTGCTTTAAGGGTGGCCGGGATGCCATGCTGAGAATGTTCTGTGGGGCTGACGAAAGGGACTCGCACGTGTGCAGCAGTGACTCTGCAGGAACCCACCACGGACCAACAGGTTTAGGACATGGGAGGCCTGGGTAGCGGTGGTTTGAATTTTGGATCCTGGAACCAACCTTCCTCCTGGTCTCTTCCTACCCCCCGTCCCGGGGTGTCCTGTGACTTCCGGCACTTTCCTTGGGCAGGACATTTTTGGGGGCTTGGAGTGTTTCACCCCGCCGCTGTGGATCTTGGCAGTGAGGCCTCCCCGTGTAGACCCTCTGTTACGGTACAGAGTTCAGACCCCAGCTCATCTCTTATTGGCGGGATGACTTTGGCCACGTTACTTCTCTGAGAGCCTCAGTTTCCCAACCTGTAAAATGACAATGATGATGCTTCTCGGAGGGTCAGTGGGGGTGAAGGTTAAATGTGATGGAGCCTGCGAAGGACTCCCCACTGCCAGGCATGTAGTTGTCACAGCTCCGCGGTGTTGATTGCTGAGGTCCCTGAACAGCTCCCTTGGGCCACGAAACTCCCTGAAACTGCAGTTTCTCCTGCTGCAGAGTCACACTCGCTTTGAAAGTATGTGTAGCCAAAAATTCAAATGAGATGTGGGGAAATACATGGCACAGAGCAGGTGCTCAGAAGACGTGGTTTTGAGGTGCTGCCCCAGGAAGCCCAGGTTTTTTTGAAAGGCAGGCACCAGGCCAGCTCTGCAGAGAGGTGGCTTCTGGGGGCAAGGGCATGGCCAGGCGGACGTTGGGGTTAGCACAAGGTCCTGTAGGTCCTCTCCTGCCTCCCCTGGGCACTCCCTGCAGCTTCCCTTCTTCCAGCACCCCCTTCACTGCCACAGCTCCTCAAGGGGTGGGCCTTGGGCAGTCTCCCAGAGCTCCTCCCCCTCTCCTATTTGCATGTTTAGAATGCATCTGCTGACACATCTGGTAGCTAAGGCCCAGCCTCCCTCTTGCTCTGGTAGCTGAGTGGTCTTTGTGCACAAGACCCCGCTCCCCACCAGCACCTTCTGGGTGCCCTGTTACCATCTGAGGGTGTTGGTATTTTTCTTTTTTAATTTCCCCATCTCTGGCTGTACCCGTGGGGCTGTGCTCACTCATCGGCTGCTGGGTGACGCTTTCAGATCACAGGCCTGACATTTCAGTGTTTGTGTCTCTGTGCCAGGCAGGCACCAGCCCAAGCAATCGATTCTCCCTGCATAATCGCTAAGCACCGTCCATAACATTTCATCAGCCCCCATCGGCACTCGGGCTGCTTCCTCTGGGCCCCACGCTGGGTTGCCTAGGACCGCTCTTCTGGGACTGGGAATTCTCTATTCAAATTCCAGAAAGAGCCATCCCCTGCTTTCTACCACTGTCTGCTTTCACTCCCTATGAGGCTGGCAGGGCTCAGTTTCTGGTCACCTCCACCTTCCTCTGTGACATCTTGCACCAGCCACATTATGTTCCTTCCAGTTCCTCTAAGAGGAGATGCTTTTCCTACCTCAGGGCCTTTGCACACGCTGTGTCCTCCGCCAGAAGTCTTTCCCAGTAACCCCTGTGGATTCTCCGTTTTGCTTAGCTCACTCCCACTTGGTATTCCGGCTTCAGCTTAACTAGCTTGTCCTCTTGGATTTCCCAGAGTAGGTTAGGTTATTCCAACCCTCTCCTTTTTACAACCAGCCCATTTCTTTGGTGCTCTGTTTCTCCCTGTAATGATTTCTACACCCCCCCCCCTTGAAAATAGGCCTTGTTCCTGTTTTACTTACTTTGGCATCCTTTGGTTCGCATGGACAGTCGTACCCAATAAATGGCTGATTCAATGAGTGAATGATGGAGCGAATTCTTATTGGATGCAGTCATTCAAACAAAGGCCCAACCCTTGTGCCATGAAAATTGCCCTCCCCACAATCATGAGGAAGTGACTGGTTCTCTCCAGGGCATCTTTTGTATGAAGAGGTAGCAAGATTGGGCGAGGACGGTATGGCCCTGCTCATGGGCATGGACCAGGCTGGAAACCAGGCTTACGCCTCTGGTTAATGTCAGCTGAGCTGAACCTTAAAGTGGTGATGGGGCTGGCAGCGTCATGGAGGTGACAATGGTGCGCTTAATGGCACTAGGTCTTGGCAGTGGTGGGCATGGTGCCGGGGATGGCAGGAAGGATAGTGACGGGGCTGATGTTGGTTATTCACTGACCGGATAAAAACCTTTAGCAGAGTGCTGGGCCCACGGGAGGTTCTGAGTAAAAACGTGCAGAAGGAGATCATTATACCAATAGCTTAGGATGAGAACAGTGACACCTGTGACAACGGTGATGAAGATGGCAACACTGGTATCTTTCTTGCTGCAGGTGCAGGTGATGACGGCGAGGCAGTGGTGGGGACTTCTGTAGTGGTGATGGTGACAGGAGGGGTTATAATTTATTAATGCAACCTGCCAGTCAAAAAATCAGCATGTAGTTATGCCAGCAAATTTTGGGGGGGAAAAAATAAATATAGCCCTTGATTTTTAGGAATCATCAATAAATAGCAACTACTCACACACACATGGTGTAAAGCAAAGTAACAGGTGACTAGATATTGAGCAGCTGTTTTGCATCAGAGGCAATGTGGGAGTTGGGGGATCGGGGAACGTGCCCAGAAGAGGTGGTTCCGGGACTGGGCATTCCTGGAGGGAGGAGAGGTGTGAGCACGCGTGTGGAGCACAAAGGCTCAGGGAAAGGTGAGAGGCAGGGAGGAGAGGAACTGGAGAGGGAGAAAGAGAGAGAAGACTGGAGGTACAGGAGCCGTGGCAGAGGTTGAAGGGGGGCAGTGCCTGTGTCCCTGTGAGGTATTTGGTGCCACAGGAGAAGCCCCAGTCTCTGGCCTGGAGCTCCCACTTCACAGAGGGACACAGTGAGCACAAACGGACCCTCACTTTAGAAAGCAAGTGGTGACCTTGCAGAAGGCACCCTCAGATGTATCAGGCTGGCATGTGTCACGGCAAGGGTTCAATTTGGGAGGAATTGCACGGGGATGCCTGAGCATCCTTCCCTTCTTCCCATTTGCATGTTTAAAATATATCAGCAATGCATCTCAGGCTGCCAGCCTCCATCCCTTCTCTGCTTGTGTCTCTGGGAGCTCAGCTGTCTGCATGTGCAGGAGCTCAGGGAAGCACATTGGACAGGCCCCTCCATGCCTGCACCTCCCAATCTGATGTTCCTGTCCAAGATAAAGTCACACTCAGAGAGGGTAGGGCCTTGCCCAATGCCACACAGCTGGGGGAGGCAGAACTGTGGCTCAGGGAGCACCGTGACAACCACCTTACCCAGGGCTCTCCTCACACTGGATTGATTGCAGGGTGTGAAGCAGGTGAGGGCTTTGGGAATAGGGACAAAGGGAACTAACCCTTATCTAGTAGTCACTTTATTGTAATTAAGCCTGTGGACTTTGAAGCTGGAAAAGGCCTGGGTTTGAATCCCAGCTTTGAATCCTATATACTAGCTGTGTGACCTTAGGCAATCCACTCAGCCTCTCTGTGCTTCAGGTTCCTGTCTATGAAACTGAAGTGATAATGATGGGACCTCTCTACCTCAGAGGATTCCTGTGAGGATTAAGTAAGTTTGTACGCAGTCCCCCAGGAGGACAGGGCTACCCGGTTGTAAAGATAGCAACTATTACGGACAGCATGCTTCCTATATTCAGATGTGCCTCTTCAAATGTCCCCTTTGATGCAGGAGTTATCCCCATTTTGCAGGTGAAGAAACTGAGGTTCAGAGAAGGGAAGTGGGAATCTTGCCTGGCCAGGATTCGTGCCCGGGCCTGGCTGGCTCCATGCCCACGAGTCTGCCTTGGCTGGGAGACGTGCGGGATGGGGTCTAGAGAACGGTGGGGACTCGGGGGCTGGAGAGGGGAGTGGGAAGCGGCGAGCCTGACATAAGGCCCTTAAGAATGTGATCCACTTCCTTCAGGGCCCCTGGGAGCCTGGTAATCCTGGGGCGGCTGGGATGTGGGGAGACAGCTGTGCTGGGTATGGCGAGGGGGGTTGCGGAGGGAGGCTGCTGGGCCCTGTCTCTGCTTTTCCTGCAGAGAACGGCTGGGGGCTGGGGGCCTGTTAACCCTGACAGAGCCGGAGCCCGGAGGTGGGAGAGGAAGTGGGGAGAGGAAGGCTCTGGCGGTGGGGGAAGTGGCGAGGCCTGCAATAGGCCTGCGGTGAGCCCACCCCGGGTTAGCCCTTCCCCAGGTGTGGCCAGCTGGCCCTCCCTGGGAGGTGCTGGGAGACTGAACTTCTGAGCAAGACGAGGGAGGAGGAGGGGAATAGGCTTTGAACAGGGTCGCAGCTGGAAGGGACACTGGGGTCATCTACCCCAATTTCCTTACTTTACAGAAGGGGAAACTGAGGCCTAGGGAGGGGTAGCAACTGCTCGAGGCCACACAAGAGTCAGGGTTGAGCTGGGAATTGGCCCAGCGCCTCCTGACTCCAAAGCCGGGACCTTCTCTGCTGGCTGCGCCTGTCCCTCCAGCCTGTCTCGGAGCAGGAGTTTGCCTGGACAGTGGCTGCAGAACGCATTGGTTCACGCCCGCTGCACCAAGGGTGTGTCTAGCACCGTGTCACGCACCTGCCCTAGCGGGGAACTCCACCTGCAATAGTGGTCACGATGACACTGAGAGTATTTTATAGCTTTTCGATTTCACAAATGTTTATGGTTTTTATAGTTTCCGTTTTATAGTATTTTGCACTTTACCAAACCCTTTGCAGTCTTCACCTCATAGAATTCTCACCACACTTTATGTGAGCGTCCGTTCTTGCTCCTGTTGGACAGAGGTGCACACTGAACCTCAGAGAGTTGAAGCGATTTACCTCGTCTCCCTGAGAGTGAAAATAGTAGGGAAACTTTACAGATGCGCTGCTGAACACAGACTCCAAATTGGGAGCTCTTCCATACACCAACTGGCTTCCACCAGCCCTGCTGGAGTCACCCTTAATCCCCCTGTTCCTGTACCCCCACACCTCACCCAGGAGCAAGTGCATGAGATCTCTTGCATGTGACCCAGACCTTGGCCCCGTCTCTGTCCCACCGTCTCAGGGGCCATGTGGGAAGTGGCGCCATGCTCTTGCACTAGGACGACATGGGCTGCCCCTCTCCAGTTTTTGTTCTTTTCCATTTGACTTATTTCACTTAGCATGATACCCTCCAGATGCAACCTTGTGGCCACAAATGGCAATGCTTCATCTTTTTAACCACCGAGTAGTATTCCACTACCCATATGCCCCACATCTTCCTATCCATTCATCTCTCAGTGGACACGGGTTATTTCCATGTCTTGGCTATTGCAAATCACGCTACAATGAACATAGGTGTACGTACATCCTTACAAATTAGTGTTTTCCTATTTTGGTAGGGGGGATTGCTGAATCATATGGTAGTTCTGCTCTTAATTTTTAAAGGAAACTCCGCATGGGTTCCCAGAGTGAACTTATAGACATAGACAACAGAATGGCGGTAGCCAGAGGAGAAGGAGTGGGAGGAGGGTCACTTGGGCAAAGGGATCAGATACGTGGTAACAGAAGGAAGCTAGATTTTGGGCAATGGACATGCAATAGAGTACACATATATGGAATTATAATGTTGTGCACTTGCAATTTATGTAATGTTATGAACCAATGTTACCTCAATACATTAAAAAAAAGTTAGTTTTCAAATTTCCCCATCTCCCTCCCTCACCTCAGAGGAAACCCAGACCTGAAGGGTTTGCAAACTGAATTTCCTCAGGAGACCAGGCTGATGCAGTGAAGGGGATTGGACCATGGAGGGGGGCCGGGGGGTGCTATGTAGCTTGAGCATTTTTCTTTTTCAAGAGGGGCTAAGGATCCAAATTCCACTGTGAAATCTCCCATAGCTATGGTGTGAGCACCCCCTTGCTTCCCCAAATAAAATGCCCTGGGCCCCGAGCCTGCCAACTTGCAAACCCTCTACAGGGTACCTGGCTGAAGAGACTTGGGAAGAACTTCTGAGGTTGGGGCGTGGGTGCAGGCTGGGGTTGGGGGGCCACGGGGTGGGGGTAGGGATGGGAGGATGGATCAGTCCGGAGTGTTTGAGGCAGTGAGGATTGTCAGCTGACAAGTGAATGAGGGAGAAAATTTTCCTTGACCTGGTCAAGGTCACAGTCAGAGACAATCACTGGAGTGAGATGGGGATTGAAAGACGAGGAGACAGTGCAGGAAACATCGAGTCTTGGGCGTGGAAAGCAGGGAGCCAACCTTGGCTCTGGACAGGACTGCCGAGTGATCTCGGGCGAGCCCTTTGCTCTCTCTGGGCCTCTGGGACACAAGTAAATGGGTCCTATCAGCATTCCTGGCTTTCCAGGGTTTTGGGGGGGAGGTTGCTGGGTCCCTGCCCGGAGCCGAAGGTCGGGGAGACCTCAGGGAGAACGCCCTGCCGCCCTCTGGATCCTGGGAACAGCAGGAGGTCTAATCTGCTGTTGACATTCCGCCACCGGGTCCAGGGGCTTGGGTTTCTCCTGGCCTCTGTGATCCTAGCAGCAGGCAGATGCTGGGATGCAGCACTTGCTCCGTGTCACTCTGGGGTGGATTAGGGACCCCAGGGCCAGGGGATTGGGGGTGCTGAGAAGAGAGGAGTTTGGGGCAGGGCGGCTGGCCAGCTGCTGGCTGGGGGCTCGTCTTCATTCACTGTCCATTTGTGGGGTAGGGGGTGTGCTCAGATAACCAGGCTGGGCCTTGGAAATAATGAGCACTCATGCAGTCAACAGATGCTAACTGTTGTTTAGGGGCTATTACCATGCCCATTCCACAGACAGGACATAGGAAGGTTAGTTCCTAAGTGGCAGAGGAGGTTCGAGCCCAGGTCAGTACTTTACTCTTGACCTGGTCACCTCAATCCTGCACACCATGGGTGGGCAGGAAACCTCAGAATCGATCTTTTCTCAGCCTGCTAGACTGACAGTTCCATGAGGCTAGGACTGTATCCAGTTCTGCTCACCTCTGAGCTCCTTCACTCACTACATAGTAGGTACTTAGGAAATGAATGAATGAATGAGTGGCCACTCAAGTCAAGGCTTGCTGGGGTCCTGGAGTGGACCCTGTGTGCCGTTCTCAGGGCAGGTGCTGGGTCCAGGGAACTTCTGCCTTGTGTCTTGGCCGTGGAGGGCAGTTTGTCTGTCCTTCCTGCCACCCAACCTCTTCCAGCACTTATGGGCCCATGGAGATGGGCCCGTGGTAGGTTCCAGGAGGCCTCGGATAGAATATCAATGGCTGAGCCCTTGAAAATCTAATCTCACCGCAGCCTACCTCCCCAAGGTTTCCCTCAGACCATCAATCAGCAATGAGACACGATCGTATTTTATAGTCAGGCCAGGGTGGGGGGTGGCATGAAACCCAAGCCCCCACTCCGCCTGGGGTCCTGCCTGCCTAGGAGGACCAAGGCGGACCCCGGCAGAGCCTTAACTCTTTGTGATCTGGATCCTCCCAGCTGTGGGCACAGCTCCTCTCTCGCACCGGCCCTCCCGTACTCGGTCCCTCAGGAATGACGGAGGGAAGAATGGGGCGGGGGTGGGTGTTCTGGAGCCTTGCAGCTCCTAGGGACCTGCAGAAAGGCCTGTGGATTAGAGGATAATTCTGACCCAATACTCAGAAAAGGTGGGTTCTTGCTCAAGGTCCGCCATTTGTAGCTGTGTGACTGTTGGTAGGTTATATCCCCTCAAGTCCATAACTTATGTTCCTATAACCCAGGAATCCTAATAGTTCCCTGCTTATCTTACTAGGGATTGCCCTGTTGTCTTGAGCATGGGGGAAATTTCATTGTTGTCCTTGGGCCCCATCACCTTTATAACAGCCACCCCGCCACCCCCACCCCCCAGAATAGGTTATACATAACAAGAGACTCTTCCCTCTCTTAGGAATTTGATATTTCCATTTTACAGGTGAGGAAACCGAGGCCCACAAAGGAACTTCCATTCCCCCAGGCTACTCAGCAGGTTGCTTTAGAATGAGGCTGGCGCTCCAGCTTTCTGCGGCCGACTCTAAGGCTGGGCTTCTCCTTCCAGTCCCTTCCTCTCCCCTATCATTGGAAACAGGTCTGTGGACAACCTGAGGGCCTGAATGGTTGTCAGGGCTAAGGGGGACGGATGACGTCCAGCCTCTCCCAGGAGCGAATGTCAGGGACCTGTGCCGAGGGATAGAGAACCTCGCGGTTGGCCTGAAGGTACTGCCTCAGCGTGAACTTTTGGGGGCCTCCTAGGAGAAGCGAGTTGGGGGAGAAGCCACAGGTGAAAGAACAGGCTAACACCATGGAGGAGGCCTGGGGCTGTAGGGCAGATAGCCCCCCAGCTTTGGGGTGAACCAGTGTTCAGGTGGAACCTTGGCTGGGTGGCCTTGGAGCCAATTTTGTCATCCCTTGAAGGAGAAGAATTTAATAGTAATTTGCCTAATTATCTTGAAGTATAAATCAAACAATGACCACTCCCAGTTGTCCCACCCTCAGCGGAACCTAAGTTATTGCCAGGGCTGCCCACTAGAGGCTGAGCGCCCCGTCTCTGAGGGCTATGCGAGCAGACCTGTGGTTGTGAGGCTGCAGAGGCAACTTGGGGATGGGGATTAACTAGGGGGTGAATGCCGAAGGCCCCTTTCAGTGCCGATGGGTGGGTGCTGGGGGGAGACTGACAGGGGAGGTATGTTCTGGGCTCTCTAGTTACCAGCTCCTGGAATCACAGGGGTTGTTTCAGGGAGGGGAGCTCCAGGGGCAGCTTCCTCAGGTGGGTGGGGCTCTGGTGACTCGGGAGTCCCACCAACAGCTGGACGGGCCAGCTTGATGGATGGCTATTAGAAAATCAATCTTCTGAGCCCAGTCGGTGGCATGGGCATGTGGGCCTTGGGGAGCCTTGGGGCTGGCGTGGTCTGGGGCTCTACCGTGCCGGACAGGTGGAGTGTAACTCCTCCCCACACTGCTAGCTCCAGTCACCTCCTCCTGCCCCTTCTCCAGGCTGTGCCTCAGGCTTGGAGACCTTCCCCTGCCCTCTTCCTGGGCTCCTGAGGGGGACAAGAGTCCAGGTCCTGGGGCAGGGACAAGCACCAGGCACCTAGTCCCAGCTCTGCTGCCAACTGGCTGTGTGAGCTTTCGGGGCCTTGGTTTCCCCATCTGGAACTTGAGGGAGTTGGGCTAAATTGCCCTCCCTTCCCAGGGACCAGTAAGCCAGGCTGACCCCTCCCTGTGCTTCGGGTCTCCGTGTAAACCTCATCCTGCTAAAGGAGATGTCCTCTCTCCCCCAGCCACCCTGGCACTTGGTGTCTGCCCCGATCCCCTCATTCCCAGCAGCCTGATCATTTTCCCCTGGCACTCGGACCGTCCTCAGGGACTTCACGGGTGCCTGTCCCTTCCACAGGCGGCAAGCTGTACATCTGTCTTAGGAGACACTGTTGTCTCCAGGACCCGCACAGTGTCTGGCGCATAGTAAGTCTTCAAGAAATAATTACTGAGTAAATGAATGAGTCAATGACCGGCCCTCAGAGAGGGGCTAGGGGGCTTAGGAAAGCACCAACCAGCTCTGTCCTCAAGGAGCTAAAAGCCTGATGGGGTGGGGGTGGGGGTGGGGGGGTTGTCTCCACATTATTTTCATTCCGAAGCAAAAGGCCACGAAGGGAGGAGGAGGAGGGTGGTGACCTGGGATGGGCCTGTGTCTCTCCGACCCCAGGGTCTTACAGAGGGGTTTACACTGGAGCCTGGGCACTGCGAAGGCCAAGTGGAAGTGCTAACCTGGAAGCAGGGCCTGGGGGTAACGGGTCCCTCCTGCCGTACCCAAGCCTTTGCCCAGAACCTTTATTTTTGTTTTGTGTTGTTTTGTTTTATTGTTTTGCTCAGAGCTCTTGGCATTGCTTTAGTTCTCCCTTTCAGGAGACCTTGGGAGGAGACAGCGTAGCGTCTGGCCTGAGGTGCTCAGGTTCAAATCCCAGCTCTGGCTGCTCTCTTGCTGGATGACCCCCGGGCAAGCTGGTAATCTCCCTGCCACACCCCATCTGTGACTGGCATTGTGCCTGGCACATGGCTAGGGCTCAGCAGTCCCCGTCTCCATGACCAAAAGGACATTGGTACCCACATCTCAGCAGGAAAATTGAGTCCCAGGGAGCGGGGATCCTGCATTTATATAATATTTAAGTGCCGATCGCACACGGAGTCAGGGGGAAGGGCTTGATTCCACTGGGACCCTGCCTCTGCTCTTGGTAAGCCCAGGCTGGTAGGAAATAGAGCTGGAGGGGCCCATCTTAAATGTCCCTGGTCCATGGATCCGTTTGGCAGATGAGGCCAGGGAGCTGTGACCCGCCTGGGGTCACCAGAGGCAGCGCAGATAGCGGGTGAAACCCGAGCTGGAGGGCAGACTGGCGTCTCCTGGCCATGTCGGGGACAGGCACACAGAGGGGGGACAGCACAGCAGGTCTTTCTGCCTTTCTCTTTTTTTCTTCTTTTCTTCCTAAAAAAAAAAAATCAGCAACGACAAAACAAAACAAAACACACCCCTGATCTCCCACGACTTGAAAAAATGGCCCGAGTCCTGTGTCTGGCTCTGGAATGGTTTATGGCCCTTTGCAGCCAGGGCTGCGAAGCCCTCCGTGATGTGAGCTGCCCTGCTCTTCGGCTGGGAAGGGCCCATCCATCTTCCCCAGCTGGCGGCCGGTGTGGGAAAGGCCCCGCTGGGGGCTGGGGTGGCACCTGTTCCTCTCACTCTCCCTAAGCTGGTAGTTCTAGTCCCTCATGGGGGGATGTGACAGGGGAGGTCACTGAAGGGGGCCTCTGTCACCATTGCAGACTCTGAGCACCACAGCACATTGCCCAGGTGACGAGGCCGTGATAAGAGAGAGGGTCTGCCCAAGGCCTTGGTTTTCAGCTACTATGCCAAGCTGTTTTCCTCCCAGAAGACATGGCAAGTCCTGGAGAGTCCTCAGTGGGGAAGGGAGCCAACCCTGGCCTGGTAGAGAGGCAGACAAGGCGACCAGCAATTACAGGGCTCTGTGGAGCGCAGGCACGGAGGGGACACTCCCAGGCTGAAGGAATGGCATCTGCGTAGGCTCAGAGGCACAGTGGACAGGTGTGTTTGGGGACCTCCGTGTAGGCGGCGAGGCAGGGAGTGGGGCCATTTCAGCCAGGGATAGAGGCGGGGCCTCAAACACAGAGACAGGACCATGCACTTGAGCTGATCCCAAAGGTGTTGGGAGTCACTGAGGGTTCCAAAGTAGGAGAGGAACACATTCAGATCTTCATTCTACAGCGAACCTCTCTGCTACCAAGGTGGAAGAGGGGTGGAAGGTGGGCAGCGAGGCCCTGATGGAGCCACTGAATATGACATAGGTGAGGCCACAGATGCATCTGGCTTGAAGGTGGCAAGGTGGCGCGGACAGAGAACTTGTTGGAGAGCCAGACACACTGGCTTGCACCCAGCCAGATATCGTGCCCAGATATTTGCGGCAGCATCCCCCTGGCCAGCCCCCTCCGATGTGTGGCCTGTCTTCCTACCTTTCTAATGAGGGAGTTGGACGGGCAAGGTATGGAGGACCTTAGAGAAACCTAAGCTCCTACCCAGCTGTGCTACTCATCAGGCACCTTGCCTCTCTGAGCCTCAGTCTCCCTATTTGTAATGTGCCAAACGCACCAGGTAGTTGGGAGCACTGACGGCCCATTTGTAAGGTGCCTGACACAGGGCCTGGCGAGCGCTAGAGGATCCGCAACAGAATTCCCTCTGTTCTAAGCCCCTCCCAGACTGAAATGACTCTCTGTGATTATGCTAACTGGGGGCTTGCTAGGGAAAGAAGAGGCGAGGCATTGAGGAAATGTGCCTGAGGTAGCCCTGGATGGGGTGGAGGGAGAGGGCTGGGGTTCTGGAGGGTCCACTCAGGTTTCAGAGACCGCGGGCCGTGCAGAGCCCCGAGGAATGTTCCCAGGCCGGGGAGCAGGCAGCTGGAAGCCATCCGTCCCAAGGAGGGAGAGGGGATCAGGGGTCCTGCCAAGGTCCTTCTCTGGGAACAAGAACTTGGGAGCGGGGGGGATTCTCCCATTCAGCCTGGAAAGACAAAACCCTTATGCTTGGGCAGCTGCTCTTGGGGACGCCAAAAACCCAACCGGCCTGGCCTCCGGGCCCCCTGGGGCTGGGATAGCAATGGTGGGGGAGGGACTTGGAGCCCTAATAGCCCTGGAGGCTGGGAAGGCAGGCCTGGAATCTGCCACCCTCTGTGCCTGACAGCCTCTGGCATAGACCCACCCTGGGTGGAGGTCTGTGGGCATTGCCCCTGAGGTGGCGCTAAGGTCTCTCCTGGGTGTCCAGGAGACCATAGCCTAAGAGACAGAGAGGTGGGAGCTCTGTGGTACAGCAAGAACCCCACTTTGGACCCAGTCAAAGTGGGGAGCCCGAGTTCAGGTTCATCTCAGGGTCAGTATCATCTGTCTGCAAGGCTGCGATGATTAGAGATAATATATGAGAAGCACCAGCACATAGTAGGTGCTCAATAGATGTTAATTATGTTGCTGGAGGAGATCTAGACTAGTAACTAAGGGCACAGGCCGAGACTGACTGCCTGGGCCGGTTAATTACTTACCATCCCCGAGCAACCGGGACACTGCCTGGCAATACAGTGAGACCTCAGTAAGCACTAGCTGTCATTATTGTGACTGCTGTTACCAAGTGTGTATGAATACTTTGGGCCCCAACCTACAGCATGGAACATCCTTGCTTCCCTGCCGGCCCTAATAACCGTGACAGCTGCTACCCAGGCGTGCCTTCTGAGCATTGGGTGCCCCGCCTGATGACTTACATAGGCCATCTCGGGGGTCCGCCCGCCCACCACTCAGGGATGTGTATAACGATTACGGTCCCATTGTGACAGGTTAGGAAGGAAAGACCCTGAGGTGTGGAGAGACCAGCCAAGAAGTGCCAGGGAGAGATTTCAGGCCCACGTCCCAGAGCACCAGGAGCAGCTCAGCGAGGATTCCCGGGCCAAGGAGACAGGCGGGGACGCGGTGGGAAGTGCCCTGGGCTGGGAGTCAGGGGTCAGCACTGCCCGTTCGAACACACTGGGTGCGGCCGCCCTTCCTGGGCCTGTCTGCTCGTAGCTAGGTGCGGTAATGGCAGGCGCTGCCTGGAGCTGGGCTGGGCCTCGACTGAGAGCACACGTGTGCGGTGCCTGACACCGAGTGGCTGCCGCTGGCTGTGGAGTGCGGGTCGGGGCTTGGTGCCCTGATGTGGGTTTTCTGTTAGCCTAGAAGTGGGTGGCGGGGGGCTGATGCCGTGGCGGTGGCCGAGGCCAGGATTGCTGTTGCCGCTGGGGTTGATGGTGACGTCGTGGCACGGGAGGTGGCGTTGCCGGGGACATTGGTAGCAGGCTGGTAATGACGGTGCTCTTGTTACTGGTGCTGCAGTTGGTGCTGGCAGTGTTGATGGTGTGGGCAGCAGTGTTGTTGGAGAGAAATGGCACTGTCGTATGGGCAATGTGGGGCGAATGGGCATTGATGCCGAGGTTGTTATCGATGGCGGCGGTGTTAATATTTCTACTGGGGGTGCTGGGGGTGGGGTCGGGGCTGTACTTCTTGTAGCTATTGGTGGTGGTGTCGCCTCACGCAGTGTTAAAGCCGTTGGCGTTGGTGTCGCGGCTGTTCTTTTTACTGTTGCTGAGAGCAGTGAGGTTCATGTTGGCGGCGCTGGTGGTACCGACGGCGTTGGCGGTCGTGACGGCACTGACACGGTTGCTGGTGCCGATGGTGGAGAGGGTTCTGGTGCCCATACAGTCGCCGGTGTTGTCAGCATTACTGGTGGTAATAGTGCTGGTCTGATGGCTGCTTGTGCCGGTGGCAGGAGCATTGGTACTGGTGCTGGCGGTGGTGTCGATATTGATGGTGGTAGTGCTGACGCGAGTACCAGTGTTGCCGTTGGCGCTCACACTGTCACTGGTTTGGGTGCTGGTGGAGGCAACCTGGGGGGTGCCGTTGTTTTCCAAGTCCAGCGCCTGGCCCAGCTGGGCTGAAACAATGCCATGACCAGTGACTCTTCAGCTGTTCCAGCCAGACATTCCTCAAGGAGTCGGTGCTCTGCGAACATGCCTGTGTGCTCTGGCATCTGGCTTTCTTTGTTTTCCTTTCGAAAGGTTCCAGCCTGGACTAGAATAGCATTTGCCCACAGTTCAGTTGGGTTGGAGAGGAGATCAGGGTGTCTGGCAAGGCCGGAGAGAGAAAGAGGGGACAACACGGAGCGGGGTGAGATGGGGAAAGACGGGGCTCATGGAGCCTTTCCCACCAGGGCTTCCCACCCCCCGTCCTTCTCTCCCTTTCCTGGCCACCCTCCTCCATCCTCTAATGCATTTAGTCAGCAGACTCACTGGGGCCCCCTTGGTGTCAGGCTCTGGGTGGGCCCCTGATGTACTGGGGTGAATGCAAGGCTATTTTAGACTGTGTGACCCTTGAGAGCAGGGAGCTTGTCTGACATCACAATATTCCCACCACCTGTTAAAGGAGTAAATGAATGAATGCACAGACAAACTGATGCCATCGCTTTTCTCAGGGAGTTTGCAGCCTGGTGAGATGATCGGTGGGCACGTGGGGGTGACACTCAGAGCTCTGGAAGCATGGGGTTGGGGGGGGTCAATTCTGCCTAGGGGTTCTGAGAAAACTTTACTGAGAGGTGACAACTGATCTGGTATTCAAGGACCCACAAAATGAGGAGCACCCTGGAGCTGAAGGAACAGCCTTTATCGAAGTCACCGACCCTCACGTCTCTGCCTCGCCCTTCTCGAGACTGTTGGTGGGGTCTCGGGCCCAAGGGGTGGTGAGCTGCTGCCCTGCGATGGGGCGGGGTGGGGGCTTGGTCAAAGCCTGGTGTGCGGGCGCTGGTCAGGGCTGGATGGCTACTCCAGGATCTCCCGAAATCCCCACAGAGCCTAGAATGCCAGTGTTGGATGGGCCACTAGAGGTCATCCAGCCCAGTGGTTCCTCAACTGTGTTCCTCAAAGCCTTGAGGTTCCACCGAGGAATGTCTGGGAACAAGAGGGGCACTGAGGGACAGCAGCCTCCGGCCCAGCAGTCCCCCCCGCAGCCCTTTTGTCTGCTCTGTCCATTTGGGTTCTGGGGAGGAGCTTACCAAAATGCAGGTCTTATCCTGTCTTTACCTTCAATGGCTACTCAGTGTGGAAATGATCGGTGTTGGTGTTGAGGTTGAGGTGGTGGCGGTGGTGGTGTGGTGTTAATGTTTTTACTGGTAATGCTGGGTGGTGATTGGTGGTACTGTTGCTATTGGTAACATCAAAGTTATTGGTGTTGCCGGATAAAGACCAGTCCCTGAAAGCATGGTGCTCTGTCTCTCATGCTGCTCCCTCTGCTGGGACACCTGCCAATTCCTATGCATCCAGGTACCCCAGGGAGGTCCTGCCTCCCGTCATCCACACCTACCCCCTAGGACCTTTCACTACACACAGGTGTCAGTTCGGTGTGTAGGGAGGGAATGGCCCAGCCCATGACCCAGCACACAGTAGGTGCTCTGTGAATGCTGTGAAGAGAGCCATCTCCTGCAAGGGGGTGCACACAGAGGAGGAGGAGCGAGGTTCAGAGAGGGATGTGGCCTGGGGTCCCACAGCAGGCAGCCTGTGTCCTCCGTCCCATTGCCTCTCTGCTGCCCCCTGCGACCTCTCCAGGGCTCCCCCCAACCCTTCCCTAGGAAGACCTCCTTCCTCCCTGCCCTAATCCCTGCACTTCCCTGACACTCCCTGCAACATCTGCGAGCTGGGGTGGGCATGGGAAGCTGGCAGTGGTCTCACCACCCCGCCCCTTGGGGGCAGGAAGTCTCTCTCCCCGCCAATTCTGGCCACTTGGCCTGCCCACTCTCCTCTAAGCCCCAGCCTGGGAAAGGCCGCCCTGGCCCCAGTGTGGCATTCCTGGCCCAGCCTTGCCAAGGGCCTCAGCTGGTGAGGGCCGGGATATGGGGTGGACGGGTGGGATGCTGGCATCCAGAACCACGGAGGGTGGCGGTATTTACGGGAACCAGCCTCCTGCCCCTGAGACCCCCCTTCTCCGTTGCGATGGAAACCCTAAATGCAGGAGGCTAGGAGGGTGGAGAGGGTTTGGCCAGGAGGCAGCCTGGCGACCAGGGTGGGATGAATGAATAACAGCCCCAGAGAGGCCAGACCGCTTCTGGGAAACACCCTTGAAAATCAATTCTCAGTGTGGAAAACCGATGGGTGAAGCAGGGTCTTTTGGGGTCTTTTGAGCTTGTGGGCTGTGGCGCGTTCCCCCGGGTCCCCTGGGGACGGCTGTTCAGCCCAGTTCCACCCAGTTCCGCCCATTTCCCAAGGCGCCACACCCATCTGGGTGTGCAAGGCTGTGGCCATCGAGACAACAAGGACAATAACAACCCGGGAGGTTGTTTGCTTAGTTCTTCCCACCCGCTTGGTTCCAGGCAGGATTTGAGGCAGTCGTTAAGTTTGTCATCCACTCTGCGAATGAGTGAATGGGCGTTCTCATGTAGTGAGCACCCAATACATACTGGTGGAATATACAGTCTTATTCCCTTTGGTCCTCATAACAACCCTGGCAAGTGCTAAGTGTTACTGACGCCCATTTTGCAGATGAGGAAACTGAGGCTCCCAGGTTACAGTCTTAGCCTAGCTGGTGTGGAGCAGGGCTGGGACTCTGACTGCAGATCCCACTGTTCACAGTGAGAGAATGGGGAGTGGCGGGGGGTGGGGACAGGCCAGAGCGCCCTGGGGCGGGTCCCGTTGAGTGGGCAGTGGGGGCTTGGAGACAGAAATTATAGACTTTCAGAGCTATGGCTCCAGCACAAACAGGCAACCCACCAAGGAACACTTTCTAGTGTTTGCTTAGTTTTTCTTCTGATTAGCACAGTAAGACATGCTTTTAGAGAAAATAGACATATAAAGAAGAAACGCTACCGCCCAATGGCACACGCCACCGAAGTGGAGGCCAGCTACTCCTGGTTCCTATCTCCGTCCCGCCCTGGGACGGGCACTGGAATTCCCTGAGACCCAGTTTCCTCTTCTGTAAAATGGGGATAATAATCCCTTTCAACATTATGGGAGGATTGTGGGAATAAGAGGATGTTTGAAAAAACCCTTCCATAGAGGATCTGGTCAGAGCTCGACAAGTTTACCAGGTAGTTAGTTATTCCATAAGATCAACCACTGCTATTCTTATTAATCCCCACAACTATTATTTCATGATGATGATCGTGCTGTATATTCTTACGAAGTTTGCTTTATTTTTTTAAAAATACTTTTAATTTTGAAATAATTATAGTTCACAGGAAGTTACAAAAATAGTAGAGATCTCTGTACCCTTCATCCAGTTCCCCCCTGTGGTTAGAACTATACAACTTGTACAACTTATACAGCTATACAACTATAATTCAAGATCAAAACCAGGAAGCTGACACGGGTACAATGCGTTGTATAGTCTCTGGCATTAGTCACATGTGTAGGTTTGTGTAACCCCACAATCAAGTCACAGCTCACAAAGACCTCCCCTGTGCTACACCTTTCTCCCTCTTACCCACCAGCCCTAACCCCTGCCAACCTCTCATCTCTTCTCCGTCTCTATAATTTTGTCAACTCAAGAACGCTTATATAAATAGAATCATAAGTACATGACCTTTTGAGTTCGGCCTTTTTTTTTTTTAAACAGCATACATTTCTAGAGATTCATCCAAGTGTTTGAGTATATCAGTAGCTCATTCCTTTTTATCTCTGAGTAGCGTCCCACGGCATGAGCGTACCACTATTTATTGAACCATTCACTTCTCCAAGGACATTTTGGTCGATTCCGACTTTTGGCTGTTATAAAGTTGCTAAGGAACATCCGTGGACAGGATTTTGTGTGGGCCTCAATTTTCAGGTCTCTGGGATAAATGCCCGGGAGTATAATTTCTGGGTCGTGTAGTAAGTGTGTGTTTGTCCCTCAAAGACTGCCAAACTATTTTCCAGAGCCACTGTACCATGTTACGTGCCCACTAGCAATGTAACTGGAGAGCTCCAGTTTCTCCTTATCTTCACCAGCATTTGGTATTGTTGCTATTTTTACTTTAACTGTTCCAATAGGCGTGTAGAGATAGAGATCTCGTCATGGTCTTAATTTGCATTTCCCTAATGACTGGTGGTGTTGAGCATTTTTTCCCATGTACTTATTTGCTGCCCTGAATCCTGATTTTTTTTTTTTTTTTTTACCCAACATTCAGTGGGAGCCCTCGCTGTCTGGGTGTGGCCAGCTCTCCATAAACACCATTCATGATGACAGCACAACACTTCGCCATATTTATTTCTACCATTCTCTGTGTCTGTGTTATAAACAATGCTGCAATGAACATCACTGCGTGTCAGTCATGCTCTATACACCACATCAGTCCCATAAAACAGATTTCTAGACGTGGGATTCCTATATCAAATAGGGTGGCCCACCACCGATTGTCATATGGGGGGTGTCGTCAGGCTCCCCTCCCCAATTTTCAATTTTCTCATAACCTCTCCAGGAACGACGAAATGTTTCAGAGCACAGAGAAGCGTGGGAAGCGTATGACATTCTCAAAGGGAGATCATACCGTGGGGCTAGGCACCGGGAGGTTAAATCCTTGCTCCGCCATCCACTTGCTGTGTGTCCTCCGGTAAGTTTCTTAACTTCTCTGAACGCCCCGTTGCCTCCTTTGTACTGTGGGGGTAATTAAAGAACCTTCCATTATGGGGTTATTGTGAGGGCTAAATGAAATATTATCGTAATGAATACAGCATAGTGCTTGGCACATAGTAGGTGCTCCACAAACCAGTGTTTATCATCGTCATCATCATCATCATCATCATCGTCGTCATCATCTTTTGCAATACCCTTTGCCAGGCACTAGTGACACAGGGATGAATAATATAATGACTGAAGCGTTCAAGACAGCATCGAGATTAATGTGATGAAAGGTTATGTGGATGGTGAAACAATGTGCCGTGCGAGTCCGGAGGAGGGAATGCATCTGGGTCTGGGGTGCAGGTGGGAAGCTGAAGGGAACTAGGGAAGTGGGACAGAGTGGCTGAGGGTGGAGGATGAAGAGGTGCCCTCCAGAGGAAGGAGGGAGGGCACTCCAGGAGGAGGGGATGCGGACAAATGCAGGAGGTGGTGTGGGCGGGGCAGAGGGGGTGCCGGTGGGTTGGTGGTGAGCGACCAGGCAGCAGAGGAGACTGAGGGGGTGCGCAGGACGCAGGGCAGTTTCAACTCTGGGTGCAATGTGGAGGCTGGGCCAGAGGGTGGGAGAAGAGGCAGGGAGACCTTGGAGACTCTTCAATATCCAGGCAAGGTGAGAATCACAGCCAGATGCAGCTCAGAATCCCGAAGCTGGGAGAGCCCCTGAAACGTCCAGTCCTCTCACTTCGCAGCTATGGAAGTGGGCCCTGAGACCGCAAGTAAGCAGCCCAGGGTCACACAGCACGGTGGTGGCAGGCCCAGAATTAGGGCAAAGAAGGGGGAGGTTGAGCGAGCTCCTGGCGCTGTGGCAGATGACAGAGGCAGCACCCCCGGGACCCCACCTAGGCCCTAGCTTCTACACTCCTTGCTCACACTCCCTCCAGCCTTTCCACCAGAGCTTAGACAGTCACACTGCTGAGACCTCCCAAGTTTTCTTCTCCACCAGTCTCTCTGGAGACAAACTTCTTGGCCATTGGCCAGACTTCACGGCTAAAATCTGAGTGACTAATGGAGGTTGATGGCTGAAAGTCCTCTTTGTTAATTGGGGTCTAATCAGAGGTGGCTGCAGCCACAGCTGGGTTGTGGAGAGGGCACAGCCCACTGTGCTGGTTCCCCTTGGTATCCCTCCTGCCACCACCACAGAAAAGGTCCAAGTCTCACCAAGGGGCTTCATGGACACCCATTCATTCATTCATTCATTCATCCCACAAGATTTACTGGGGCAACTGCATGTCAGGTGCTGGCAGACAGCTACCACCAAGATGACATGCAGCAGACAGCCATGCCCGACTTTCATGGAACCAAGAGTCTACATGCAGAGTCAGATGGAAAGCAGGTAGACAAGGCAGTGCCAGGCAGTGACAGGTGAACTTGGAAAATAAAGCAGGGAAAGCGATGGAAGCTTCCGGGGTGGGCCTGTGCTGGAAATGATGTGATCACGGGAGGTGACATGAGAACTGAGGCCCAAAGGATGAGAAGGAGGGGTCCAAGCGGAGATCTGAGGGAAGGGTATCCCAGGCAGAGGGACTAGCAAATGCAAAGGCATAACTGGGCGCCGGGAGTCAGCAATCCTGGGTTTAAAGCTGCCCCCTACCACCGTTTGCTGAGTGGCCCTTTGCTATCCTGATGGGGTCGGACTTGCTCTTCCTTCGCTTTTGTGTAAGCGGAAACCTTGAGGACCACACGGGAGGTGGAAGGGGAAGCTGAGATTTCATCTGGGAGCTGGGCAATTCTGGCAGAGGTGTGGAAAGTCCTGCCGGAAGCCTGCTGGGCTGTGGCTGCAGGCGGGGCAGAGGTCCAGCTTCACACGCCCTGGCTAATTAAATTAACTCTTAGCACGTTAGCAGCCAGCACGCCCAGCTCGAGGCTTCTCACACTCAGCCAACTTGGCGGTGATTTAGGAAAGGATATTTCCTTTCTCCAAGGCGGCTGGGGAAGGTCATCTGGCAGGTGGGGCCCCCTGAGGAGGTAGACCAGATGTCTCTAGGAATGGCTAGGCCTTAGATGCGAACTGGGGAGATGAAGGACAGACAGGCAGGTGCAAAACCTGTGGTGAGAACCAGTGCTCCCCTCCTCTCCTCGCCCTGGAAACTCCCCGAACGATGAGGAAAAGCAGCCCCTGTTTTGGGGAGCTCCCAGCCTGATGGAAGAGACATAGCACCTGTCCTGGGGAAACTGTCTGATGGGAGAGGCAGAGCACTTACCTTGGGAGAGTCCTCCCTCGGATTTTTAAAAACCGAGCCAAATGCATACGAAGAAATTTGTGAAAGAAATCAGGCCTGGTTGGTGAGGACTCCAAGGGAGCAGTGCAGGTGCTTTTGCTATCCGTGCACTTTGTGGCAGGTGCAGTGGGACCTGCTCATTCGGACCAGGCTGCACACGGACCTGGGGTCTGCCTCGGGGCGGTGGGAGCACGAGGGGGTAAAGGGGGCAGGCTCCAGATCCGAAGGCCTGGCTTTG
The DNA here is from genome assembly GCA_004026545.1 of Mormoops blainvillei. Lineage (NCBI taxonomy): Eukaryota > Metazoa > Chordata > Mammalia > Chiroptera > Mormoopidae > Mormoops > Mormoops blainvillei. Next base: position 133,193 of record PVJD01002975.1, on the reverse strand, counting down.
TGCCTGGCTCCAGCACCCACTGCTGTGTGACCTTGAGCACCTACTACTGCATGACCTTGAGTCATTTGACATCTTGGGTTTCAGCTTTTTTCGTCTGTGCAGTAGGAGGTGATGGGGTTGAAATGACGTCAGACCTGTAAAGTGCTTAGGACAGTACTTGACATGTAGCAAGACCTTGGCAGATGGCTCCTGTTTTGATGATTTGTATTCTTCCACGTTGCAGCTGAGCAGACGGGCTCAGGGAGGGCAGTTTGTTTTTTTTAGCCCAAAGTCCCTTGGATAGCCGGTGGCTGCCTGGAACTTGAGCCTAGAACCCCCGACTCTGTGTTGAGCCTTCTTCCCACAGCTCCCCCAGTCATGGCCGCGTGAACCACGTCCCAGGAGCCTCACAGTTGCCCTGTGAAGCAGTCCACGGAGGTACTGGTGCCCCACTCTGCAGATAGGGAAACTGAGGCCCAGAGAGCTTTGATGACCTGAAGGAAGGAACTATGCAGCCAGTGGAGCATTTCGTCACATAGCATGTGATCAGACCACACTTGTTGAAACAAAGATGAAAAGAAGAGGAATTTGGCGGGGGCAGGGGAGGTGGGGGGGAGAATGGCTGATAATTTAACGTTCCTTTGGGATGGAGCTGGGACTCCATCCCGGATGGGCCTCCCAGGCCAGTGTCTGTCTCTCTGTGCCTTCCTGCCCACCCCAGCCTCAGCCATTTGATTTAGGGTCCTGCCCCAGACCCCTCTTCTGACCTAGTAAGTGTCACTTGCAGCCCATCTTCCTATACTGTGGAAGATCTGTGAGAAGGCAGACAGCGTAGAGCCTGTGGGGTGAGCCTGTGGGGGGGTCCCATGGGTCTGGAAGCTGAGGCCTTGTGTCCAGGGCCTTGGGAAACCTCACACCTGGCTGCGAAAGATGACAAACACAGCAGAACAGTGTCTGTGACATCCTGTGAATTAATCTGAGCGTCCTGGGCCTCGGGCCTCGGGGCAGTGGCAGCAGGACGATTCCGTCTGGAGCCTTGATTAAATCAGAACACTCTGCCAGGCGGTGCCCACTTGCGCGGCCAGTGAGGGCAGCTAACGCGGAGATATGTGGCTGACACATGAGGGGAGGGGTCAGCGGGGTGGGAGTACAGGGCCAGGTGGGGGCTCTGAGCGGCCCAGAGAGGGCAGGAACAGAGAGGGACTCTTTGGCCTTGGGTTCCCCATCTGGGTAGTGGGAATACTCACCCCCAAACCCCCTCACCTAGTGATGCAAGCTGCTCCTGGGGCTCCCGGATGGGCACTGAGCAGGTGCACTTGGGTCCCTTCAGGCCCCAGAAATATTCGTTATTCTGCGTATAGAGGAGACCCCTTGAACTGGGTTTTGTCAGCCAAAGAGGAGTTTTCTTGACTTGCTGCTGCCCACTCCTCGCTTGTTATCTCCCCATTCCGGGTTGGCTGGCTAGGTCTCACCTCTGCCTTTGCGTACTGTTTGCTCTGCCTCCTTTCCCCCCACCCCCCCACCCCCGCCCCGCGCCCTGCGGCCGTGCCACTCGGCAAACTGCCACGCATTATGGAAATAAACAAGACCAACCAGATGAGAAAAGCAAAGGCTATTTAGAGGGTGTTTGCTGTAGCAGGGAGTCAGCCACTGTCACCGCGCTTTGGCAGAGACTCAAAGGCAGGCAGAGAAGTGGAAAAGCTTTAGAGTGGAAAACAGGAAGGCTTCGTTCGAGTGTGCCCTGAATGGAGGTGTTGTCCCGGGGGAGTTGGAGTGGGCTAACTAGAAGTGGGACACCCTCGGTTGGTCAGGGGTGCAGAACTGGCTTTCTCTGGTCGGTCCTAAGTTGGAAGTGGGGGGTAAAAATTAGGGAAGTTTTCAGTTGTATTAATCAAATCCTGACATTGGAGGCTGACTGATATAAAGTTATTGTTTGGCCTCTTGGACTGTCATTGGACTGGCTTCCTGGGTTGTTTCTTATAGACGGGGGGTTGGTTTCCTGGGCAGGTTGCTACAGACTGTGGGGGCCACCTCCTCCAGGAAGCCTTCCTTAGATTCCACCCAGAGCACTGCAGGCATCTTTCTTTTGTGCCTCCGACCCCCTCCACTCTTAGGAAGGCATTGTGGCTCTAGTTCAAGTTATTAAGGGGTTGAATCTCATTTTGCTCACTCCGTAGCCGTGTGTGTCCTGAGCAAAGTAATTTAACCTCTCCATATCCCCATCTGTCCAATGGAAGGTTATAGCAGTACTAGCACGAAGGTGAGTTGAGGTCGTAAGTACACGTGTGCAGAGCACCGCCGTTATTATTGGCATTGTAACCGCCCACCCCAGCAACCACATCTGGTAGATGGGGGTTGTTTCTTTACGAATCTCTCTCCTCTTCGGCTGTCATTTTCAGGTCCCTTCAATCGACCACCTAGCCCCCCTGCGACCCAGGCACTGCACGGATTTCTGTACCTGTTGGCCTGACCCCCACTGACCGGGGAGTCCCTTGAGGTGGAAAAACGGTTTCTTATTCATCTCTGTTCTTAACGCCTCACTTGAGGGTCTGTCCTGGAATGGGAGCCCAGAGGAGGTTTGCTGCTGAGGGAGTGTGGTCTGAGAACCACTTCTGCTTTCCTCCTCCCACCCGAAGGCCTGAGCAAGCCCCCCTTTTCCCTGGCTCTGATAGGTGGCGTGTGTGTACGAGGGTGTCTGGGACGTATGCTCCTGAGGTGGCGTTTTCTGGAGGAGGCTGGAGGAAATGGGAGAAGGAGGATGGAGCACTCTAAGTAGCCAGGCTCTGTCCACAGGGGATGAGTTCCCCATCACTGGGGGTATGTAACAACATCAGAGGTGCTGCAGTGCCTTTGTTTTATTCCATCACTTATTTTTATATGCACTCGTTCATTTGGAGCACCTCTATAGGCCAGGTTCTGAGGGGGCTCTAAGTATAGAGGAGGGAGCAACACGGGGCGCAAACATCCGATCAGGGATCCCCAGAGTGAGGGGAATGTGGAACAAGAACCCCATTTACCTCTCCTTGGCCAGAAGTGTCCACACCTTCCTACCAAACCCACGTCACAGTGACCGATGGAACCCTCTGTCTCCTGTCTCTCTTGCACCAACCATAGAAAAAAGGAAACAGTCATCCTTGGAAAAACATAACCCTAACGACAAGGAAAGCCGGTGACTAAAAGCCCAGCTGCCAGGAGTGTCTGGGCGGGTATTCGAGGTCACTTCAAGTTGCCAAGGAACCGGCCAGCTGAGCCCTGGCTCTAAGTGGCCAAATTTTGACCTTGAATTAAAAAAAAACAGCAACAAAGGTTTTAGTGAAGCATGACGTAAATACTGAAAAGCACAAACCGTAATCAGATAGCTGGGAGTTTTTTCACCAAGGGAAACGCTCTTGTGTAGACGGCACCCTGATCAAGACAGAGAACATCTCATGCTCCTGCCACTCCCCACCCCCCAGGTGCCCACGTTCAGGTAAGTGGAATTCACACAGTACACACCCGCAGGGCCTGGTTGCTTTTTACTTGGCATCCTACTTGACCCACTCTTGGGCATAGTTGTACCTCATTCATTCATTCACTCACTCATTCTCATTGCATTGCAGCGTTTTGTCTTGTTGCATGAGTGTGTCTCAGTTTATTTATCTGTTCTGCTGGGGTGGGACATTTGGCCATCTGGGGCTACTATGACGAATACGGCCATGGGCATTCTAGCAAGTGGCTTTTGGGGACCATAAACACTCACGTCAGACGTGTACAGAGGAGTGGGGTAGCTGGGTCATGGAGAAGACGTATGTTCAGCTGGATAGATACGGCCAAACAGCTTCCCACAGTGGCTGTGCCCGCCGACACCCTGACCGCAGAGCGTGAGGCTTCCACCTGGTATGCACCCTCCAGAACGCTCAGTACCTTTTCCCAGCCCCATTATCCTGGGATGTGGTTTCAACGTGCATCTCCCTAATGATGAATGAAATCAAGCACCTTTTAAAAAAAATGTTTACTAGCCACCTAGATATTTTGTTGTGTGGACTGTCTGTTCAAGTCTCTCGATGAGTTTTCCATGGGTGTCTCTATGTGCAGGAAATTTTTTTAATGTTTGAATGAGTCCTTCGTCAAATACATGCAGGTATCTTCTACCTCCCTGGTGCACTTTTACTGTCTTAATGGTGTCCTGTGATGACTGAACGTTTCAGTGTTAATATGGTGTAGTTATAACTGCTTTCCTTTGTGGTTAGCACTATTTGTGACATGTTGAAGAAATTTCTGCCTACCTCGAGGTCACAAAGATGTTCTCCCGTTTTGCTGTAAACGTTTTATTATTTCGTCTTCCATATTTAGAGCTGCATGCAGTCCATCTGGAATGACTGTGTATGGGATGAGGAAGGGTTTGAGGTTCATTTTTTCAACATGGATTCCAATTGTCCCAGTGCCATTTATTCTGGTTGGGGAGAGGGGGTGCAGGGAGGGAGGTACTCACAGAGACATCTGGGTTGGTGGAGCAGGATGGGCCGGGTGGGGGGCATCTTCTTTTTTCTAATTAGCAGAGCAGTCACGTGGGTTGGTCTGTCCCATGGCCTCTGTCTCCTAGACCCTGGAACATAGGATTTGTCCTCAAACTACTCCTGTCAGAAGCCTATTGGTAAGTTGTTCTCAAGTAGAAACTGCCAGTGGCCCCCCCATGTTGGAGATGCCTCAGTGCCCGCAGCTCCGAAGCCCTAGGTGAGCTCCCACTGTTGAATATCCCTCTCTGGACAAGGCATGGCTTTTACTTTTTCCACTCATTCCTTCATTTATTTCTTCACCCGTTTCTCCTTCCTCCCCACCCTCCTCTCCTTCTTTTCCCTTCCTCCTTCCTCCTTCCTTCCCTCCCTCTCTCCTTTCCTACTATGGGTCCCCTATGTAGAATCCCAATCTCCCAATCCCAATTTCTTTCATTTCGTCCTCAGCATTTAGAACCATCTGACAGGATATATAGTTTCCATTCATATGTTTGAGGTCTGTCCAGAAGGTATCCAGCAATGTAATATGAAAAATAGACATTTATTGAAGAAGATACAAGAAACATTGTACACAGGACAATGACACCTCAGCCCCCTTCCAAGTAGGCACCTTGGGACCTCACACAGTTCTCCCAGTCACCATCAGCTGCCCCATTGTATTTTCCTGAATCTCATTGACGATGGACTGAAATCTCTTCTCTTTCAAAGGTGATTTTCGTTTTGGGAAAAGCCAGAAGTCTCAGGGCGCCAAATCTGGGCCATAGCGGGACTGAGTCACCTGGGTGATTTGACGGTGCGCCAAAAAACCTTGCACGAGATGTGATGCATGAGCAGGCGTGTTGTTATGGTGAAGCTGCCAATCACCAGTTGCCCAAAGCCGTGGCCTTCTCATATTTTACTTATATACTGAGGTCTAATTTATATACAGTAAAACGTACAGATCTTACATGTACAGTTTGATAACTTTTGACAAATGCGTACACCCATGTTACCACCTCCTCGATCAAGATAAGCAACATTTTCATCACCCCAGAGAGCCCCTGGGGCCCCTTTCAGCGGATCTTCCCTCCAAAGGCAACCGCTGATCTGCTATCACTGTAGATTAGCTTTGCCTGTTCTTGAACTTCATAATAATGGAATCTTACAGCAACACTGCATACCTGAGTTACTTACCTTGTTTATTGTCTGTCTCTCCAACTGGAATACAAGCACCGCAGGCGCAGCTTTTGTCCGTCTTGTTCATCGCCAAATTCCCAGGTTCTAGAATGGTGCCTGGCACATACCTGGCAACGTATCGATTGAGTAAATAAATAACTGTATGGCTAACGTTAGAGTTGCCCTTTCACCCGCCCATGTGCTCGCTGCCTTTCTCTCGGAGGACTCAGGATGAGGTTGAGGGGCAGGGCCCCAGGGTCAGGCTGCATCCTGGCCCCACCACCAGCCTGCTCTCTGCACTAGGGCAAGTGACCTCACTTTCCTCATTTGCCAAATGGGGACGTAGACGATTCCTTGCCCATAGGGTGGGAACCCTACACATAGGAGAGGATCAAAGGAGCTTCTATATACACGGTGTGGGGCAAAGGGTAGGCTTACAGTTGTGTATAAAACACAGAGTTTATTCTTGTATTGCTATTTATTAATTATTGTATTATTTTCCGCACGAACAACTGTAAACCCACTTGTGCCTCACCCTGTATATAAAACAATTTAGTAAGTTTTAATTAAATGCTAATGATTGTATTATTGATTGTAATATACCTTTAGAGGTCATCTAGGTCATTCACTCATTCCACAAACACTTATTGAGAACCTACTGGTGACACACATTGGTATTATAACAGTGAATAAGACTAAATCCCTTCTTCATGGGGGCTGGTATTTTGGTGGGAAGTATATTAGTTGGGATACAGGCTAAGCTACTAGAATAAATAAACCCCAAAGTACAGTAGCTTAAACAAGTTAAAACTTTTTATTTGATTTTTTCTTTTTTCTTTTAAACTACCATTCATTAGAGTGGGTCAGCCCTGCCAGGGCTGCCATTCTTAACATGTGGCTTCTACCTCTGAGTTCAATCATAGTTGCTACAGCTCCTGCCATCTCATCTGCAACCCAGCAAGCGGGAAGTGGGAAAAGGCAAGAGAAGTATCTGTCCTTTCCTTTTCAGGCATGACTTAGAAGAGCCTGACATCACTTTTACATACATACCCCTAACCAGAACTTACTCAAGTGACCATACCTAGACACAAGGAGGTCTGGGAAATATTTCCAGCTGGAGTTTCTAAGATCTTGGGAACTAGTGGTTTGGGGCACTGACTCCATATCCCCCAGGTGAGCCAGGCCCCTTGTAGGGTAGCCTGGAGATATCTCAAAGCTAGGATGGCCCGGTTTCGCAAATAGAAATACAGGACTCCCAGTCGCTTTGAATTTCAAGTAAGCAACAGTATTTGGGACATATTTATACTAAAAAGTTTTGCATTGTTTATTTGAAATACTATATCTTATTGGCCATTCCTAGTTGAAGTTATTCCATGGGTAGGACCCAAACCAGTCTCTGCTGAGTCCCCAGTCATCCTAGCTCTGCCTTTGGAGTCACGTGGGTGAAACGGCCACTCCGCAAGGCGCAGCTGTGCACTTCGTGGGTGCCCAACTCTGCAGGAGGCAGGAGCCACAGGTGATCCTGTGCCCCCACCCCCACCCGGGGCATAGCAGCCAGGACAGGCAGTGGCACCTTTCCCATGAAGGTGTGCTCATCAGAAGCCCATAGCTTGTCACAAGGGACAACAGGCTGCAGACAACCGAGAGGTGCCCATCCCAGGGCTCTGGTCACAGTGGGCTGAGGCCTGCCCGAGAAGGCTTCCAGGAGGAGCTGAGCCTTGAACTTGGGATTTCCATGTGGTGCCAGGGCAAGGCCCAAGTCCTCGAATCACCGTGGCCTGGGTTCAAATCCCAGCTGTGCTCCTTCCTGGCTGTGTGACCTTGGGCGGGCCCCTCTCTTCTCCCAGTTGGGCTTTCTTAAAACCTGTACGGAGAGGGCCAAACAGAACCCGCTTCATAGAGTAGAGGTGGAGGTGGGTTGAGACAGGGTCTACGCAATGGTCCTGGTACACGTTTATCTTGTAAAATCAGACCGGGACTACTGCTTCTCGTGGCATTGTCATTACTATCTTCGTTGAGCCCCTAAAGGGAACAAAGCGTTGTCATTGTTATTCTGAAGGCAGCAGAATGCGGGTGGGAGTGAGAGCAAGGGCAAAGGTATAAAAGGCGGGGTTATCCCCTTGGCCACCTGGCAGGGTCTGGCATACCAGGGCCGGGCTTGGTGCAGTGGGTGACCAGGCTGAGGACGGATGGCCCTGACGGCCAGCGGCACCATCTCTCCTCTTGTCCCTGTTCCCCTGCCCCTCGGCAGCCCTCTCACTCCGTCCTGTGTGCCTCTGGTTCCCGCACCCTGCTGCGTCCCAGCCCACCATGGCCACGGCCATGGCCACGGCCACGCTGTGGAATTTCCAATTTTCAGCTAATGTGCAGGTCATGACAGAGGCTCAGAGGCCCTGGTCGGACATAATGGCAGAAGAATTGTAAATGTCGCCCCAGTGAATGGCAATGAGGACGGGCGGGGAGGGGACATTTTCCCTCGGCCTGGGCGCAGAGCCCGGGAATACATTTTCTCTTGGAGTGTGTCGCATTAGATTTCCAGAGGTGCTCGGGCTCCAGGTACATGTCATTAGTAACAGTTTGGGCGATAATGAATCCTTTTATTTCTTTTCCTCACAGCTCATGAATACATAACAAGGCCCCGCTCAGGCGCATCTGGCCCGGACCCGAGCCTCCCACCACCTAATCTCGTCCCTGCTCCAATATCCAGGCGGCCCAGCTGGGGTCTGCCTTAAAGGGACCGTGTGCCCTTTCCTGCCTGGGGACTCCTGGCAGCCAAGGGGCCCAGTCCTGGGCAACCCCGAGACGCGGGACCTAAAGGTAGGTGGCAGACCGGGGAAGGAAGGGACCTCCAGGCCCTGGCTCAGCTGTGAGTACCAGTGAGCACCCCGCAAGCACTCAGCAATGCCGCCTGGTGACCGGTGACTGCCTCGCTGGGGGGACTGAGTGAAGGCTTCGTATGGACTATCGTTGAGCCTGGCCGGCCGCTCTACCACGTGGGGCTGTGAGGTTGTGACTCCGCTTCACAGCTGAAGAAACTGAGGCCTGGAAGAACGGGGAGGCTCCTTCTTGGGCTCGGCAGGACAGGCTGAGGTAGAGCCCAGCTTCTCCCCCCCAGGCCAGTATTAGGCAGATTCCCAGGGCAGGACATTTCATTAAGTGATTCTTGATGTCTTTCTGTTTCCCTACCAAGAATTCTGTTTCTATAGTCGTCATGAATCCGTGTGGTTCTGTCTCTCTGTCTCTTTCTTTACTGAGCACCTGTTTAGTGGAAGAACAAAAGGGCTGGCTTTTATAAAGAGTTTTCTCAGATGTCTATAATCTGCTTTTCCGAAGTATTCTCCCCAACCCGTCTTTACCCCTTTGGTCCACTCTGTTTTTCTTCCTTTAAAAAATATTTTAAAACTTTTTTTTTTAGAGAGAGATAGGAAGGGAGAGTGGGGAGAGAGGAGAGAGGGAGAGAGGGAGAGGGGGAGAGAGGGAGAGGGGGAGAGAGGGAGAGAAACATTGATGTGAGAGAGAAACAGTGATCAGTTGCCTCCTGTATGCACCTGACTGGGGACCGAACCCACAACCTAGGCATGTGCCCTGACTGGGGATGGAACTACAACCTTTTTGGTGGACAGAATGATGCCCAACCAACTGAGTCAGACCAGCCAGGGCCATTCTGTCTTTGTTCATTTTACGTGTCGGGTCCTCACATTAGGCTCATATCCTGTCGTGTTTGTTACTATCCTTGCGGATGGGAGCTCTGTAAGAGCAGGCACTTTGTTCTGAGCTGGACCTCGGTGCCAAGCACAGTGCCTGGCACACAGTAGGTGATTAGCAAACACGTGTTGAATGACTAACCAGGAAGTTCCATCACAGTCATGGTCACTCTAAGGCTGGGCTGCTGGACTCCTCTGGCCCCAGGGGCAAGGACAGGTGGCCGGCCTCCAAATCAGCAGGCTTGGTGTTTGAGGCTCTCTAGGGCTCTCTGGGCGCGTTCAGGCCTGGGTGGCCTCCTGGACATGGCAGGGGTGGCTGGAGGAGAGGGAGCCGCAAACTGGCTTCCTGGTGGGAGGAGGGTGGATGAGAAGTTTAGGTGCAGAGGTGGCAGCACCTCTGCCGATGGCCTGAGTCTCAACTCTCTGACCGTTCCTCCTCAGCCAGGTAGCACCTGCCTTCCAGAGCCACAGGGTCCTAGTGTTTGAATGCCACTCTGATCCTGGGACCCACCCTAGGTCATCCCTACTGAGTGTTTGTCATCTGCCAGGCAACACGATAAACACATTACAAACATTCAAAAACACTTAAAAATTCACCTCCTCTGGGAGGCAAGTATTAGCGTGCACCCCATTTCCCCGCTTAAGGAAACGGAGGCACAGGAAACGTGGGCAACTTGCCCAGAGACACACAGCAGTGAACGGCAGAAGTAGGATTTGGACCCAAACCACGTGGCTTCAGTGTGCAGGTTCATGACAACCAGACCACCCTGCGTTTCCGATATGGCTTCATAAAAAGGCAGCGTTATGAGGTTCCCCCTCTGCAAAGCCAGCTAACTCGTCTTTCTGGGGCCACCGAAGACTGGGAAGCTCTACGATTCCACTCCTGAAGCCGAGCAGTGCTGGGGTGAAACCGTGAATGGACCGGGGCTCTGGGAAGCAGTGTTGGAGATGGGGTGAGCAGACCCTGCAGTCAGACACACCTGGCTTTGAATCTTGGATCTGTTATTTGCCGCTGTGTGACCTTGAGGAAACTTTTTGCCTCAACCTCTTCATCTGTAAAATCGGATGTTGCAGTACCACCTGATAGGCGTATTGGGAGCTGGGCCAGGGTGCACAGCTTGTAGAGCAAGACCCGGGATGCTCAATAAGAGTGAGGGTTGGGGGGGAGCTGGTGTTAGGGCTCCACCGTGACCTCCACCGTGAGACCTCACCTGGCATCACCTCTTATCTCACCACCCCACGCCCCTTCCCTCCGCCATCCTCATGGTCACCACCACCACACCGTCATTGCAACCTCGCCTCAGGCCCCAAGAAGCACTAACCTGGGACCAGGTGCAGGTGCAGGAATACCTGTGGCCCCACCAGGGATGAGCTGACACTGCCCCATGCCTTCAGGAATGCAGAATGCAGAACTCCCACAGGACTCAGGTGCAACCGGGGTCACCCACAATGCCACACGCTCACTGGCACCAGTCCCCAGGCTCTGACCTGATCATTTTTTATTGCATACCTACTGTGTGCCAAGTCCTGGGGTAAGTACTTTACATTCATTACCTCATTGTCTGCTTGCAGAAATACTGAGAGGAAGGCATCGTTATTTCTATTTTATAGACAAGGACACTGGGGCTCAGAGGGGTTAAGGAATTTGCCCAAGGTCACACAACAGGTATAAAGAGCCTGGTCTCAGACCTGGATCTGTCTGACCCCAAAGCCCATTACCTTAACGACAATATCACTGCCTTTCCTCCATCCACCCATCTCCTGTCTCTGAACATCCCCCCTGGATCAGAAGCCTTCCTAGATGAAAGGACAGAGAGGAAATAAGTGTGCCCTGTCCTTGTGCCCCCATCTGTATCCCCTTTCCCATGGTCTGAGGCGTGTCTTGCACAGGCTTCGTGTGTCGCCTTTCAGGGGTGTGCCCTAGAGCTGAGTGTCTGGAGGACAACCTTGACTCAGGGAGGCTCAGGAAGACAGGGAACCAAGTGTCAGTGCCTCAGTGTCCAGCCTTGTCCTTTGAGGTGCCAGCGCCCTTGGCCTAGACCACACCAACCTTGGCTTTGCCATCTGCACTGTGCACGAGTGGGGTAGCTGCGTGATCCACGGAAGTGACACCTTAGGGAGTAAAAATGCCTCTATCCCCACCCCAGCTCAGCCACTCGTTGGCTCTGTGACCCTCTGGCAAACGCCCTTCTGTGTCTCAGTTTCTTGTTTATAAAATGGGCGCTTCCCCTGCAGATATTGTACATGCTCAAAACAGTGCTCAGCCCTTGGAAACCTGCAGTAAACATTAAGCTATAGTTGCAAAAAGGATTATTCTATTTCCTGCTCTTCACGACGTCCTGCCCTGCGACCCATTCACTCAGGGCCCTGCCCGCATTGCCCAGGTTGCTGTGCCCACTCTTTCCTCTCTTTAACCCGCCTTGTGAGTGTTGCCCTGATGATTCTTCTGATAATACACTCCCAACCATGGCAACGCCAACCCCAGGAAGCACCAGTGACTCCCTCTTGCTTCCAAGACAAGCGCCAAACCCCCTACCCCGGCATTCAAAGCCCGTCACAAACACCCTCAATCTCCCTGTCTAATCTGAGTCGTATAGGGCCCCACGCAGACCTCCACTCCCCCTGCCGGCACCCACCCAGCGCGTGGGCCGTCCTGCCTCCTTGGCTTTACTCTTGCTGCGTTCCCCACCCCACCCTCCCAGCACCCCCCAACGCCTTCTCTACTGCCTCTGTCTTAGCATCTTCCAGCTTCGATCTCACCTCTGCCAGGAAGTGGTCCCTTCACCTTACCCCTCTCCCCCTCCTCCAGGAAGCAGTCCCCTCACCTTACCTCTCTGAGCCCCTGTCGCGTGGACATGCACTGTGCCTGTGTCAGGGAGTTTTCGTGAGAGCCCAACGTTCTCAAGACACAGCACGTGCTTTGAAAATATTGGCCACTATGGGATTGCTTCTCTTGACTTGCATCTCTAATCCCCTGCACCCTGCAGGACATGCCAAGCAGCAACCTGAGCAACAGCGGAGCCCCCATGGTGAGGACCCCCGCCCCATGCCCCGCGCTACCTCTCCGGGCCTCGCTGTTGACTTTGGCATGCGGCCCTCACCTGGGCTTCTGTGACCAGCCTGGAATTTCAAGCTGAATTTGGTTTGACCTGTTCCCTGGGGCTGGCCCCTAAACCAAACCATATTCCCGCCGCACCCCCAGTGCTCAGTGTCCCCCTGGGAGGTGGGGACAGAGGCTGACTGGGCTGTGGCCTGCGGCCACATTCGCCAACCCCTGCCCAGCACTGTCTCCTGAACTAATTCCGTAATCCTGCCTCTGGCCCGGCCCCAGCGGCTCAGGAAGGCCCCCTTGGCCTGCTCTGATCCCACCTTCCTGCTCAGCCCGGACCACAGCCCCTCGGCCCCTCACCCGTCCACACTAGGGCTCTGCCGAGGTTCTGAAACTCATTTAGATCTGCCTTAGCACCCCCGCCCTCAGACCCTCAGCTCGGCCCTGTAATAAGATCCAGATGTTCCCTCCACTGTCCCCAGGGTCCCTGGCATAATCCGTGACAGTTGGGGGGCCAAGGGGGCAGGCATGGTTGCAGGGACTGCTGGGAGAGAGGATGGAAATGGGGTGAGGCCCGGTTTCGGGGTCAATGAAGGGATAAATAGACACACCCCAACCCAGTCACCTTCTGTCCAAGTAGTTCCGCCCTTCTCCAGAAAACACCTTCAGCCGGCTGCGGCCTTGGGCGGGCTGTGGACCTCTCCGGGCCTCACCTTCCTCACCTGCTGCACCAGCTGTGACCCCACAGCATTGCTGTTAGACCAACTAGGCGAAGGGCTAATTTGGTCTGGGAGACTAGCACCCAGTAGGCAGTCACCAAACAGCCCTGCGAAAGTCATCGCATCGCTTGGAACCTCAGGCTCCTCATCCATAACATGCGGATAAAAGTTCCCAGGCTCCAAGGAGCACGGGCACATAGTAGGAGCTCCCCAAAGGGCAGGCGCTTCCCTCTTGCCCTGCGGCATCACCGACCAGCACCCGTGTGGCAGAAGGAGAGGCGGTCCCTCTCCTCGAGTCTGCCCCGAATGGCCTGGGCTGACTTGGGGACCCTCTCCTCCAAAGGGGAATTCAGGACAGAGACCTGGTTTCTAGCTCCAGATCTGCCCCTGGGCCAGGCCCCTTCCCCTGTCTGGCCTCAGTTTCCCCATCTGAAACAAGACCTATTCCAAGAACAGAGAGGATGCTCAGTAAGCATCTGCCAGCTGACGCTCAGAATGCTTTCCGCCCCTTTCTCTCTTCCTGCTTCCCAAGCCCACGGGCCTTCCTGCTGCCCCTTCCCGACCCAACCCTCCCCGCTGCCCCTCAAATGGCTGAGGCAGCCCTTGACCTGACCACCCACCTCACCCTCCCAGGGGCACCCCCCCACCAGGGCCAGCACTCAGCAGAGGAGGAGCTGAAGCCCAGGTGATGGGTGGGAGGAGAGGTTCCATGTGAAAGAAGCCAAGGACAGAGTGGGGAAGCATGAACTTCGGGTTGAAGAGACCGTGATTGCGGTGGGGTGGGAGGGGTCAGTTCTCAGCAAGCCTCTCCGCCTCTCTGTGCCCTAAGGTCCTCCCTATTATTCGAAATAGAATAATCGTAGCTATCAAGCTCTGAGGCTTCCCAGGAGTCAGGCCCTGTGCCAGGGCCTGCATGATGGATCTGCTCTCCTCCTGGCTTAGTCCTTTTAGGGGTTTTCAAAGTGGCTCCCAGTGGCAGTAGCTGGGAACTTGTTGGACGCGCAAATTACCCAGCTCCGTCCTGGAGCCCTGAGTCTGAAACTCTGGGAGTGGGACCCGCGATTTGTGTTGTAACAAGCCTTCCAGTGATGTTTGTTGAGGATTCGGCATGAAAACCAGAGGTTGCTGTCATCATCATCTTCTTTATTCTCATCCTCCTCACCCCAGGCCCCCTTGTCTATGTCCCTCGGAGACTGCCCCTGAACAAGTCCCCTCCCTCCCCCCACAGGCCGCAAGAAGCTGCTCCCCACCACGCCCCACTTCCCAGAGTCTCAGATGTTAAGGGCTGTGCTCCGCCCTAGCCTGGAGGCAGCTCGTTGCCATGTTGCCACGTACTTGCAAGGTCCCTGCAGCCAAGTGCCCCGCCCCCACCCCAACTCCAGCCCTCTTTGTAATCTGGTGACATGAAGCGATTTAAGGTACCGGCAGCCTGAGTCTGAACCCTGGTTCCTCCACTTCCTAGCTGTGTGTCCTCAGACACGTTTCTTAACCTCTCTGTGTCTCAGTTTCTCATCTTTACGACAGAGATAGTTGTGACCATTTCTAGGATGGTTGCAAGATTTAAAGATGTTAATACAGGTACAGCTTATAACAACGTCTGCCATATAGCGTGTGCCATACATGTTTTAGAAATATGGTTCCCGGTGCCCTGCCCACCCACACCCTGACCCTCCTTTCCTTTATGCACCCTGAGCACCAGCCAGATTGGGCTGCTGCTCCCTGAACCTGCCGTTCTTTGTCATGCCTGTGCACATGCTGGGACCTCTACCTGCCATGATCCCCCACCCTCCCCCTCCAGCTCGCTCCCCCTCTCCATTCACAGCCTGATTGGCTTAGCTGCCCTCCCCGCCACCCCCACCCCCACTCTTACACACATACTCTGTTCCCTCCCTGCAAGTCCTCAGTCCCCAGGTGCTTAAAAGCCTAGTTTGATGTCTGGCGTCTCCCCCAGGACGTAAGGTCTTTGAAAGCAGAGCCTGGGTCTTATTTATCTCCGAATCCTGGGTCTGGCTTTTAGTGGGTGGTTTATAAATGTTTGCAGAGTAAAAAGTAAAAGTGAATTTAAATAAAATTAGAGTTCCAGGGACTGACAATTATAGATCTTATCAAGACATAGTGAGTGTAACTTCGGAATGGCAGAAAAAAACGTACAATCCACATGCATTCACCTCCCCAAGCTGTATTTTTGTGCACATATTGAACACATAGAAAGGACTCTGGAAGAGTAAACAGCAAGATGGTTAACAGGCATGGACTTGGGCAGGGAGACTAATTTTAATGGTTGTGAAGGGGGGGTCTCCAAGTCACCTTGTCTTGTTTGAATTGTTGCAGAGAGAATACATTGAAGTGTTAAAAACAGATAAAATAGCTCTCCCCTCCTGTAAAAAGGTTGAGGTGGAATCCTTCCCTCACGGCTCCAGACTCAGAGTGAACATACCAAGCCTTTCTCTGCCACAGGGCCTTTGCACTTAATGTTCCTTCTCTCCAGCTTCTAGGTGGCTGCCTCCTTGGCATCACTCAGGGTTCTGTGTGAGGTGGCAGCCACCTCAGAGGCATCTGATTCAGCCCTGCCATCCCCTCTCAGAGCTCTCTGCTCATTCCCAAGCTTATCACACTTATCACAACTGCAGTTATTGTTTTCCGTCTTCGTTTGTTCAGTTGGTTACTACCTGTCTCCTCTTGCTAGAACATGAGCTCTCTGAGGTCAGAAGCTGTGACCACATTTCGCATTGCACCTAGGGCCTAGCATGGCTCTGGAATATAGTCAATGTTCACGTCATATTTGTTGAATTAGTACGTCCTCTTTAACAGTCTTTAAAAACACTGTTTTGGGTCCAGTGTTCTTGAACTTTTTGTCTCTAATTTTTTAAAGCTTCCCTAGTTCCTATCCGAAACACCAGCTCCACCCCTGCCCTCAGATCCTGACGGCTCTCACTAACTCAAGCTCCCTCATGGAACTGTCTGGTAGGGCAAAAAAGCCGTTCAGGCAACGACAGACAAGAAATGCAAGTCTAATCCCGTGAAACGCAAGGGCCGCTCAGGAGAGACGTTTTGAAGCCCATTCCAACGAGCTCATGGTTGGTGATGGCTGCCTATTTGCTTGCACTTTCAAGACCAATGTGTTCCTTTCCCCTATGTTTCAAAAATTTTTAAATTTTGTTTATTGCATATCATACAGTCGCGTGATTCAGAATTCCAAAGGGTAAAGGCACCTCGCCCTGCTCGCCTCCCTGGAGGTAACCAACGTAAACAGCTTCTCATGGAGCTTCTAGAGATTCTTTTTCTCATGCAGGTTCAAGCAAGCACACATTATGTTCTTTTTTTTCTCTTTCATACACAGATGGTGGAATACCATACACACAGCTCTGCACTTTATTTATTATTTTTTTACCTAACTGTATATCTTGCAAATCTTTCTATGCTTAACAACAAAAGGGCATCCATATACTTTCTTAACGGCAGCAGAGAAATGAATAATGCTTTCTTCTGCTCAGTGGCCTGGTGATGTTGACCAAGATCTTGCCTAGTGAGCTGAGCCTGATGGTGGTGAGGGTCAGAGAGACCAGGCTTTGGAACCCAGCTCTGCCACTGGCCCTTGAGTGAGCCACGCGTAACCAGAACCTCTTTGCGCACCCAAGGGGCACAATCCCAGCACCTACCTTGTGAGATGTTACCAGGATTAAATAGGGGAATGTGTACTGGGGTCTTCGTTCTTTTACATAATGCGCTCAAGAAGTGGTGGCTGCTATGAAAGTATTCTGAATTGCAAAATAATTATTATCACCTAGTTTCTATGGGTCAGACAGGGGATGAGGATTTCTGGAGGTTGTAGCATGGTGTCCGATGGAGACTGGAATCTTCCGTTTAGAGGGAGCCATACCGATGGCTCATGAATGGTGGTGGCCTTGGCACATTGGAGCAGGAAAGGCCCTGGGGGGACATCCACCCCATACGTCACGGGAGACTGGGGAGAAGTGCAGGGTCACTGGGTGAGCCCGGGAGTCCTCTGTGTGCATTGTGGAGACAGGTGAGACAAAAGCTTTCCTTTGCAGCCTTTTGCTAGTTCCTGGTCACTGGACACACTTAGGCTTAAACTGTTTTGGATTTTGTTCAGTTTCTTTCTTTCATTTCCTTTCCTCGACAGGGGCAACTTCGCTTGCCTGGGGGAGTTGTCATTAACAAGAGGTAATAACCAAGAACAGTGGGATTTCCTTCTAGTCTTCCTTTTCACATTTATTCCATGTCTGCCTTTTGTTTTGTTTTATGAACTTCTAGTTATCAAAGTAATAGGGCATCCATGTGGAGAGTAAAAAGAGAATCCTCACCATTCCATTCTTTTTAAAAAGATTTCATTTATTTATTTTTAGAGAGGGAGAAAGGAGGCAGAAGGAGAGGGAGAGAAACATCCATGTGTGGTTGCCTCTTTCACGCCCCTTACTAGGGACCTGGCCCACAACCCAGGCATATGCCCTGCCTGGGAATCGAACCAACAACCTTTTGGTTTGCAGGCCAGCATGCAATCCACTGAGTCACACCAGCCAGGGCTTCATTCCATTCTTGTTAGCCATTTCCATTGCCTTTCATTCCAGCCTTCTGGTCTACCTTCTACATGTTTTAACTTATTTGAGATCATGTCATAAAGTCAGTTTCTATCCTAAATTATTTGGCTTATCATAGGATTATCAACCTTTCCCTGTGTTATGAAGAATGGCTGCAAAATAGACATTTTGCAGAACCACAGGTGGAAAAGCTCATTGAGTGGAAATACCATATTTCCTTAACTATTTCTCTATTGGACCTTTGGGTGTTCTCATTTATTTCACTATCCCGGGCAACCCCTTGGAGAGAGCTTTCCTCCCCATCATAGATTTTTCCCTGAGACTTGGATTCCAGGGGTGGAACTCCTCAGTTAATGACTATGATGATGTTTAAAGATCTTTATTTCCTCTCCCCCTATCCCCTCCAATCAGCCTTATTTTAATATGTGGCTTAGCAACCTTGCCTTTATAACAGTCGGGGTTCTGCTCTGAGCGACATCAATTTCACATTTATTTTCCCTAAAGTATCTTTAAGGTCTCTGAATCTAAGAACATCATATCCTGGTACAAATGACTTCCCAAGGCACCCAGCATGCCCCTGTTGCGTCTGGGCACCTCCTCGTTGTTGAAGGAGAAGGTGATGGAGGACAGAGAACCCTGTCACATGCAGTATACCTGTGTTCTAGCATTTCCCTCCTCCCCCTTATCCCTGTCACTTTGTAGCTGTGTGATCTTTTGAAATATCTTAGCCACCCTGAGCACCAGTTATGTTTAAAACGGGAGGAACCCTCCACCCATCTGAATGTTGGTTGGTGAGTCCCTAAGGTTGTTATAGTTCTAAGAGGACTGCTCATTCATTCAATAAATGCTTAACTGAACTGTGTCAGGCTGTGGATTTATTTGTCAGTCCCCACAGTTCTATCTATACTCATTGATTCAGCAAGTGAGTGAGCTGGGGTCAGTCCAACGTTAAAGTCCTGCCTCTCTCCCTCATTAGCTGTGGGACTTGGACAAGTCAGTGAATCTCTCTGAGTCTCCGTTTTCTCATCTGTAAGTTGGGAGCAATAATAGTAGCCCAGAAGGTGAGTTTGAGGATTAAATGATATAATGCATGTGCTTTGGAAGCACCCAGCAAATGTTAGCTGTAATAATAATCATTATATTGTATAAGAGGGTCTCAAACAACTTCTGAGATTGTCATTTTGTCCCACGTTCAAGATAACCAAAAGCTTAAATAACTATGTTCAAGTTGTGCATTTGTGGAGATAGGGGAGCAGCTGATGTTGCCTGGATGCCTGCGGGAAGGTCCCCCGGGGCTAGTTCACGGGCTTATTTGCTCTCCCAGGAACGAGGAGGCCACCAGGTTCTGAGCACCTTTCTGTCCATGACTTAAAATCAGACACTGGGAGCAGGCCAGCTGAAGACTAGAGGGCTTCAGGGGGGACCAGACAGATTCAATGTTGGAACAAGGCTGTGCCTGATCATTAGAATAATGTCATAATCAAGGGTGACAGTTTATAATGTTAGTATGTTAAAATGATTCAATATTAGAATGTGCAAGTGTTATAATAATGGATAGAACATTATCCTAGAAAAACTTTAGCTTTGAAAAGGCTGTTGAAGAAGGCGTGATCTTTTGCTGAATTTTAGGCATGTAAAACCAAAATAATGTAATGTACCTCTTCCGGGGGTTAGTGATAGTGGTTTTAGATAGGATTTTGAGGGGGAAAATTCAGAGCTGAACTGGCACCATTTTTATTTTACAGCACACATTTGGAAATACAACGCAAACTTTGAATACATTCTTAAAATACATTTTTAAGATGAAAAATTTTGTTCATTTATATGAATGTTGTGTTGGGGCAGATTCTTTGAGTTCATTTCCCCATCTGGGCGTGGGCACTCACTGTTCCCTTCCCCTTCCCTGAGGGGCTTGTGAGAATATGTGCAGACCACTGATGTCGATCAGTCTCTTCGTTCTACAGGTGATGGTGGAGTGGAGGCCCGGAGACACTGAGCGACCTGAGCCAGCCACAGGAGTGGCTTCGCAGAACCAAAGGTAGCCTCTGACCTCCTGACTATGCCTCCCTGACCGTCCCTCCCCACCCCTACTGCCTCAGCTGCTCCCTGGGTCATGGTCTGAGCAGAGTGTCATGGGAGTGGTTGGTAGCCCTGTTTCCAGTGAATTCTGCCTTGCAGTAAAGCTAATTGCATACTTGTCATACTCAACCTACTGGCTGCTGACATGTCTTTGGTGCCTAGGACATACCTTATATGGTTATAGCTTTCTAATGAGAAAATAAATAGCTGGAAAAAGACAGTCATCTGGTCTACCTAGAACAGGTGACTATAGCACTTTTTAAGCTCCCAGCTCTGCCACCTCCCAGCTGTGATCTTGGGCAAATAACACAGCCTCTCTGTGACTCAGGGTTTTTCCTTTGTTAAATGGGATTTATAGTAGCTTCATAATTTTGTCATGAGAATTCAGTGGGATAAAGGACCTTACACAGAGCCTCTAACAGAGACTATGTGTTTAATAAACGTATTTGTAATAATTTATAATAACAGTTGCTCCCTCCTGCTTCCTCTCAACTCATACCACTCCTCCCTGGATCCTCACACATTCATCTCTCAACACCTTGGTATCTGTTTCAGGCACAGAAACTTGACTCACTCTCAAATACCAACAAGTTTCTAAGTGATAGACAGTTCAAAGCTTGGGCTTTTCTTGAGGAACTAAAAGGATTTTTTTAACACATATTTCAAAATCCTCTAGCAAGCTGGGAACCACAGCCTAAGAGGGGAGAGTTCACGCTTGCCGAAGCGTGCTCTCAGAATTAATCCTCACAACCTTCATTCAGAAGAAGTGTCATCATCTCCATTTTGTAGATGAGAAAACTGAGGCACAGAAACCAATTAATTTGACCAATGTCAGACAGCAAGAAAGAGATGGCAATCAGATTCTGAAACGCTGAATGCTTGATCCTAAAACCTTTCTCTTTCCATTGGGACTTCCCATCTTGCTTTCTGAGCTGGAGTATGATCCAGTCTTCATTTGGCCCTGGGGTAGGAAGGTAAGGTGTAGGGCTGGATGCGGTCAGAGGAAGAAGGTGTGGTCCAAGTTCACAAAGTCCCATGAAGTACTTTCCAAACAAACAGCTAGAAGACGCGGCAATGGGTTTTTGATTGATGGGTCTTGAGCTGTTTTGATAATTTCCTGCTTTGGTCTAGAATACTCGGCTACTTCCTGTGTAAAATACGGAGTGTGTCTCTTAGTGAGTAAGGTCCTCCACACAGGGCAGTGGCAAGACGGGACTGAGTCGAAACAAGTGACCGTGCTTGGAAAGCAAAAGCAAACACGCTAAGCAAGACCACGGTGCTCCAAACAGTGCAACTTATCATTCATGGTTCCTTCCAGACTTCTTGTGTGTGTGTCTGTTCATTAAATTTATTGGGATAACACTGATTAATAACATGATTTAATTTTCTTTTACATCTCAGAGAGATTGCGGACAGCCATACTGACATGGGCCAGGCTTGACGAGCCCAGGAAGGGCCGAGGAAGAGCCAGAATTACCCTGAAGGAGGGACAGGCAGACAAAACTGGCCTGAGGTAAGTGAGACCGTGCAACAGATAGGAGCCAGGTCTGGGGGGGGAGGGGCGAAGTTTGCCCAGCAGATGACGAGTCAGGGCAGAAAGCTCAGAACCAAGACCAAGATCGAACTAAGAGGTCAAAAGTCTCCTTTAGGTGACTTGGATGCTGATCTAATAGACCAACAGGTCCGCCCAGAGCACAGACCAAGGGGTGGCGGCGTGAGATGCTCGGCTTACGGACACGGGGAAAAGATGAGTTAGAATAGGAATGACCTTCCTCAAAGTCACCCAGCTTGGCCAGGGAACAGAAAACTAGTCCAGGGAACTAAGACCCACTGGCTGCCTCCCCTGTCCACTCCTGCCGAACCCCAAAGTTTTTTTATCCATCCCACAGGGCTGAAACGAGCCACAGGCGGCGGCCGCTCATCCTTCGGTCTCCAGCCGTAAAGAGACAACGGAATGGAAAAATAATTAAAAAATAAGAGTGGAGGTTGAGGGGGTGTGCGTTGGTAGGGGGGAGAGCGGGGGGCTGAGGAAGCGGTTTCCAGGGAAGAGAGGGACCGAGGGTTGGAGAGGCTGCCGTTGAGATAACCAACAGATGCGATTCTTCAGATAAGCGTAGCAATTTAGATAAATCTCAGGCTTTGGAGCTGGTCGCCTGCATCCCCTCTCCTCCGTCTGCCTTTTTTCAATTTTATCTCTGAGCCAAGGGAGGGGGCAGGGGAGGGCAGGACACTCTGAGGGGTGACGAGATGGGAGGAGGGGAGGGCAGCGAGGGGGGCCAACTTCATCTTCGGGGACTTTGGTTTTTCTTTTTAATGTGTTTTTCCCAGAAGGTGGGAAATGCCAACACACACTCGGAGACCTAGAAGGCGGCCTATGTTTTTTAAAAAGCGGCAGACAAAAATCAAAATATTTGAAAATGTATTTCATGGTAATTATGTCATATTTCATGGGCTGGTGCCACTACTGAAAGAGAGGCTGAATGCCTTAATTTGTATAGAAATTGTAATCATTTGTTCATTTCAAGGTGAAAATTGCATTTTTTAATTTAAATTGTATCCTGCGTGATAGTCTATTATCTAGTAAAATTGTCTCCATGTCTGAATGCCTTATATGCAGCTGCAATGCTTGTTACAAATCCACTTATATTCACAAAAGCAGGTGGACATCTCAGGAAATGGAAACCGTTGTGTGTGCGTGCGTGTGGATGTGTGTGGATGCGTGTGCAGGCCGTGGCTCCCTCGCCCATCTCTCATTCCTGCCTCCTCGTTCCGCGCCCCCCCCACCCCCCACCTCTGACTCTCGTGTCAGCCTTTCCCGATCTGCTTAACAAATGATAATTAGTTGGAACAAATGAGGAAGCCGTACGACGTGAAAGCACACGGCCTGGACCGAGTCAGGGGACCAGGCGGGGCTCTGTCTCCACCTTGCGTGGGCCCCTGGGCAGGTTGCGGTCTTGATCCCTGCTCTGGACCTCAGTTTCCTCCATCTGTAAAGTCGGAAGCTGGGCTTCCTTTGAGTGAAAGTTCCATGCTTACATGACAGTGTGGTTAAGAGTTTGGCCCCAGAGCCCGCCCACCTGACACCGAACCCTGGTTTTGCCACTGGAGAGCTGTGTGGTCTTACACAAATTCCTTAACCTCTCTGGGACTCCGCTGCCTCCTCTTGAGGATGAGGTCACAGCAAAATCCGCTTCACCTGGTTGTCGTTGGCTGACTGTGGCTGGTGAGCCAGACCCACCTGCTGCCTGTCCGTGCGGCCTGGCAGCCAAGAGCGGTTTTTACATTTTTTTAAATTTGTTTTTTACATTTTTAAATTTATTTTTCTGGTTGAAAAATAAATCCAAAGGAGAACAATATATTGTGACATGGAATTGTTTGAAATTCAGATTTAAGTGTCCGTAACTAAAGTTGTACTGGAACACAGGCACGCTCACGCGTTTACGTGTGGCTGCGTAATCATCAGAGCCGAGCAGTTGTGACAGAGACCCTAGGGCCCAGAAAGCCTGAAGTATTCGTCACCTGGCCCTTTATGGACAAAGCTTTCCAACCCCTGAAATAGCATAAGTAAAGTGCCTAGCCCAGTGTCGGCACGTCAGAAACATTAGTTCTTGTTAGCACAGTGGGAGATTTAAGGAAGTTTGGGTGTCAGGAAGGAAACCACCAACCAGTATTCATGTAACGACCATCATCTGCCCAGCTTATACCTAGAAAAAGGATACAGAATGTCTCACTGGGACAAAAACCAGAATTAGGAAACTTGTCTTCCCAGAACTTTTACCCAGAGTTTTCTTGAAAATTCTGTAACATTGGTTTAACCCTGGGATGCAAGAAGGAGCCCTGGACCGGAAGTCAGATGCTCTTGTCCATCCACCTGCTCTGTAAAATGGGTCCCTTTCAGCAAAAAGTACAGCCGTGCATACTCCATGCCTCATGTAAAGCGTCAGCGTGTTCTGGGCATATAGCAGCTGTCCAAATGCTTAATTTCTTCTGCTCCATTCACTGGGTTAGATTCCCTGGTCATTGCTGGACCCTGTTGAGAAGCACCTACTACCCATCTTGTAGCCCATTCATTCATTCATTCATTCAACCACCCACCAATTTCCAAGCATCTCCTCTGTCTCAGGCACTCTTCCCGAGGAGGCTTCCTGGGTTCTCTCTTAATTCCAGGCTCCCTCTGGTGAAGGAGAATGAAAATCTGCCCCGGAGCCCAGGCTGAGTGTCCTCTGGTGAGTGACTTCATCTCTGAGCCTCATTTCCCCAGCCAGAACGTGGAGCTAATCATGTCTCTCTCCCTCACAGGATTATGGAGGAGGACTCAGAGACGGCGCATGTCCAAATGCCTCGTCAGCTGTAGAGAGTCATGCAATTGTTATTTAAGGATTTACCTTTACCAGCAGTTAGGTTCGGGATCATTTGCCAGGGGCCATGTGGCTAAAAGTCTCCCAGATCAGTCTGACAACAATGCCTGGTGTTGTGGACTGAAGGTTTGTGTCCACCTCCCCAAAATTCCTGTGTTGAAGCTCTGACCCCCTAGTGTGATGGTGTTTGGAGATGGGGCCTTTGGGAGGTAGTTGTGGTTACATAAGGTCATGATCAAACAAACGAATGAATGAAAGAATATACGGGAAAGGCCTGGACTGAGAATTCGGAGACCCCGCCTCCAGCTCTTATGATACTGGAACTTTGAACAGTGCCCCCTGTCCTCTCTGGACCTTTGTTCTCAATATTTGGTGAGAGAAATTCTCCTACAAAGCAGGTATGGTCAAACCCATTTTATAGATGAAGAAAAGAAATCTTGGAGGGATTACATCTCATGCCAAGGCCCCCAAGAGGGCTAGGATTTGAACACTTATTCATCTGCTTCCAAAACCCACACATTTCACTATGCATCTGCCTTGAATTTGCCTCCCGCCCCAGACCCCTGCCCTGCGTCCAGGTTGGGACCAGGGGCACATCCTGCTGCTGCTGGAATTCCCCACCTGGGGCCCCTCATTCTGCAGAACCCTCCATCCCCCAGGACACGGTCACTTCCAATCCAGCCACACTGAGTCAGAGAGCACACCGTAAGTCACAGCGTACCCAATCGAAACCAGGCATACGGCCACATCCAGCTGTCTTCCGGAAAGAACCAGATCAACTGGTACTCTGGTAAAGATGGAAAAATTCCATTAATCGAGTGAGTCCGGACGCCATGTAGAAAGACCGAGGCCTCGGTCTCCCAGCCTTTGAGTAATGGAACAAACCACCTCTTGATCCATCCCTGACACTTGACGTCATGGGCCAGCCACATCACTGTTGTGGGGCCTGTCTTGTGTATTGTAGGAGGGTCAGCCGCATCCCTGGCCCTTACTCACCAGGTACCAGTAGCAGCCCACTCGCTCAGCTTTGACAACAAGAGTAGGCCTCTAGACATTGCCAAGTGGCTCCTGCGAGGCCGACATCTGCGCAGGCTGAGAACCACTGCTCTGCTCTTAAGCCCAGCCTGTTCCTTCTCTGTTCTGTTTTGCAGAAACATGACTGTTATCCTGGGTGGCACTTTTCCTTGCTGCAGGGCTTCTAATAGTTAGTAACTCAAGTTGAGCACCTACTAAGTACCAGGCATTAAACCTCTAACATAGACTAACTCAGTCTTCACAGCAGCCCTCGGGGGAGGTATATTACCCCATTTTACAGATGGGGGGACCGAGGCACAGAGAAATTAGTTGAGACACGGGCTGGTCTACGTCCCCGGAAGACCACTCCGCACAGCCAGACCCTCTGCTGGGCATGTGCTCACGTCGTGTTCTCATTCAGTCCCAGCAACTCTGCACGTCGTGATGTCACGGTACTCGGATTCCAGAGGAGGAAGCTGGGGCTCACGCAGTTTCCATGAGGCCTCCCAGCGTCCCATAGCCACTGCGATCGGCAGAGCCAGGGTTCGAATCTCGACCTCATGGGAATGCCCACCATCTTCCCACCACTGCTGGCTGCCTTTTGGTGACTTGTAAATATACCTTCAGCTTGACAGGGGCTTGGAGATTGTTCCCTTAATCAACAACAGGTTACTGATGCCCACTCCATGCCAGGCCCTGTGGTTAAGAACGTGGGCTCTTCCTTATCTTTCAGAGACAAGTACTGAAGCATCTAAGGGTAAAATGAGGTGGGATCTGAGATTTGCTCCAAATGCAGCCCAGGATGTGGAGGAGACGGGGCTGAGGGTACCGACCCTGTAAGTGTGGTGGCAAGTTGATCATTATTGAAGCCAGATGAGGGCTATGTTTTCGCTCCTGTGAAATCTTCCATCGCACGGCGTGGTTCGAAATGTGGACACTGACTCCTGGTCTGGTTTCAAATCCCAGCTCTGCCACCTCTGGTGTAATTTTTGGCAACTTTCTTCTCCTCTCTAGACCTCAGTGTCCTCATCTGTGAAGAAAGGGGACAATATGTATCCCACAGGGTCGTTGTGAGGGTTAAATGAGATCACGTAGAGAACATGTGACCATTCCTGCACAGAGCGAGGACTTGGCCAAGAGCCGGGTTCCTTGGGGGGTCATAGCAACTCCTCTTTCTTCACCATGAGTGTCATTGTCAATATGGGGACAGAAGGCCCAACACTGTCACAGAGCTCATTCTAGTATATGCTCAGTCCACCTCCAGGCCTGCTTGCCAGGGAAGCCGCAGGCCCCGTGAGGGCCCTGGAGGGACTCTAACCCCAAGTTATCCACAGAGCCAGGTGACAACAAAGCTCCTAATCCCCATGAAGGACTCTGAGTCCTTCGAGTCCATTCCCCTTGGCCCCAGCTGTGGCGAGGCCTCATCTGGAACTCCTGGTGGCCGAGCTGCCAGCAAGATCCTTGCAAAGAAGGTGAAAGGACCCTCGCACCTATGCAGCCCCCTCTCCTTGCTTCCTCTGCTCTGTCAAGGGGTGGCCCCTTTCCCTCCTCATCCGCCTGGGCTGGTTGAATTATTTCGATGTTCCCAGATTCTGGGAAGTTGGCATGGGATTCGGGCAGGATCCTGGCAGGACTCGGGGTGCGGATGGACTTACATGGGAACTGTGCCGCATTCAACATCTGTCCACCGGGAAGGGTGGGATGGTCTGAGGGCCAGAGCGCTGCTGTTTGGGGAAGGGACCTCCACCAAGCAAATATTCCACGTGCTGCCTCACACTTTCCAGACTGCCTTGCAGTAGGTAGAGCCACGTGACCAATTCCATGAGAGAAAATGACCATGCTCTGTGAGCACCGTCACACCCCGTTGGCATTGCTGCGCGGAGCTAACGCTCTCTGCGACGCCACAGGGTGAGAGCTTGGCATTCGGAGCTGTCCTGGATCCCGGCCAGGCATCTCTTCCCTAGGCTGATTTTCATCTGGCTCCTGGAGCTTTCATAAACCATAAGCACGGGCGTCACAACTTTCAGTGAGATCGGTAACCTTTCTAGCAAATCACTGAACCTGAGGGTGGTCTTGGGGATCCCTAAACTCTGAAAGAAGTGAGTGTCGGAAGTGAGGGTGGCTTAGGGACTGTCACCCTAACTTCACACTGTCTTTGCCTTCTTCTATCATAGAAGAACTATACCCCCATGTGGCACCACGAGACTGGACCCCTGTGTGTCCTGGAGATATGGTTCACGGGCCAATCTGTTCTGGGTACAAACTCACAAATGAAGCAAATGACACTGAGCTCACCCTTTGACAGCATGGGGTGATTGGGTGGGCTCAGTGACCTCACAGTCCCACTGCTGGCTGTTTAAGGCCAGGTCCACCAGGGGGCTACAGAGAAGCTCATTCGGCACTGGGTGTGGGAGTGGGGAGCTGGAGGCCGCCCAGACGGGCATCCCTCAGGGAGTAGAGACGTGAAATTTCATGGAATGTTACATAGCACACAAAGCCGGTGCTCAAATATAGTCACATGGAAGCTCAGTGTTACCCGAAAGTGAGAGAAAACAGAAGAAAATCTGCAGCACAAAGAGGTGCAGACAAGTGCCCAACGTGCACCAGGAATCTACCTGAGGAAGCACATCCAACATGGAGGGCGCTAACTGGGCAAAGAAAACGATAAAATAAGACAATGAAATTCCTATAGGATAGGAGATTACAGAATTATGGGAGGTACCATAGGTTATAAAATCACTGACATTAACTGTGGCCTATTTGTCTTGTCCCCTTTGAGGGTCTTCTCATTTTGCCGTCCCTCTTCCCACCCTTTACTTCGAGCGAACGCATCGGTACTCATCAGTTTGGATAAAGGTCCCTTTTCTTCCTGAGCCTTGCACCCCCCTCCTGCCTTCAGCGCCCCATGAGCCGGATATGCCGTTGGATGTGTCCTGAAGCCTCCTCCCGCATAGTCGGGGGGTCTCACTTCTGACTGCAGCTTAGAACCTCTTGGAACACTTAATCACCCCACCACCACCACGACGCTAATACAATTGTCTGGGGTAGGGCCTGACCCCCCACATTGGCCCTTTAAATGGCCCCAGGTTGCACCCAGGAATGGGAACCACTGGCGTGGGTGCTCCTGCCCCGCCTTCCCTCCGTCAGAGCCCCTCCCACATTCTGTAAAGTTTTCTGTATGTTTCTCTCCAACTCAGCTGTTTCTGGACCACCTTGGATGGGACCTGACATAGACCAGCCTCTCAGGCAAATGTTTCTTTGAGATGAGCTGTTTTTAAACTGTTCACACGTCCTTGTTCAGTTCGACCTGAAATCGTTTTTTTCAACCTTCCCCAGACTCAGCTCCTAATTCCCCCCGGATCCTGGTCCTCTCACTTACAAAGAAAGAAATGCCTTCTTTTTCAACAGCTTTAAACAGCTGGGATCCACCTTGCTGCCTGTCCACACATGGCTTTATCGGGAGCCCATGGGTTTGAAGCCGTAAGCCCAGGGGCTAAGGGTGGGCTTGGGGGTCATCTGGGCCTGGTCCTGACATTGCTAAGAGGGAGACACTCCCTAAGGGGAAACCTGGGGCTGGATCCCAACTTCTCATCCTAACACGGACTATCTTTGGAACGAACAGGGAAGGGATACACTGATTGCTTAGCCACGTATCTAGCACATATAAAATGTGTCGTGAGGAGAAAATTATTTTTAGTGGCTTCCTTTGATGACACCGCCAAGCCTTAGGACGGCCCACAGAACCAGAGGTCCTAGAAGGTACAGAAGCCTGGGGTCAGTGGTCAAGAGTTTATGGAGAACTTCAAGGACCAGGAAAAGAGGTTCGTGTGAGCCAGGGCGTGTGAGAGAAATGTCTGTTTTCTATTTAGTGTCTTCCCTGGGATTGTAAGTGGAGCTTTGCCAGAGGGCGCACGTTTGGTCCCTTCCAGGGAGAGAGCAGAGGTGACCAGGGCTGAAGACGCTCTCTGGTGCCTCGAGACACTGCGTCCCTGCTCCCTGCATGAGCTGTTGATGTCTTCGGGGGGAGGGGCAGGAAAATGATTCTCTGTTCAGAGTAAACCCATGGCAGCGGGGGCCGTGGGGGGCGAGGTTCTAGAAGCTGTGCTCTCAAAAGGACCAGGTATTCTAGACTCAACTCGCAACAGTTGGGATCATAGTCAGAGAGTCCCAGTCTCGGTCCTGTGTGTCCCTCCTCACCTCGGTGGTTGCACTTATCTCCTCTCTCAGGAGCCCCTTTCCCTTCACTAGTCAGTTTTGTTCAGGGAGGGGCTGTGAAACTCTTCCACAGAGAGGTATGCATGAGCCACGAGGAACAGGCTGCCATGTTATATAGCATTTTGTGACAATAGTCGATTGACAACATTTGTCTTTCCAGTACCCATTCTTCTCCCTTTCTTTAGATGCAGACACCTGATTTTATTCTGGGCAGTCAGTGTGCCGGGAAGAAGGCTCTGTTTCTCAGCTTTCCATGGGATGTGAACAAAAGTTTTTGGGTGGGACTTCCAGAAAATCTCCCTCAGAGGGGGTCAAAGAGCTCCAGGCAGGCCTCCCCGAAGGGCAGGCAGTGTCTGCGAGCTCCTTGGCTTCCCGCTGAGCTGCCTTCCCAGCACTGGTGTTGGACAGCTCCGAGCCATCCGGGCACTCTTGGGGCGGCCCCAGACCATCCTTTGGCTCAGTTTATTGCTGTGGTAACCTGGAGGGTCCTTAGAGATCATCTAGCCTGCTTTTACAAAACATACGGAATTAGGGTCTGAGACAGAGAGAAAATTGTCTCCCGACCCACAGCAAGTCATGTGCAGGGCTAAGAGTAGAGCTTGACTCCTTCTTGACTCTGCTGTATCTTCCTGGCTTCCTGAATGACAATTGCCTGGTTGGGGGTTGGGGGAGGTGGGGCAACAGACACAGGGTGGAGGGGGGAACGGGGTTGGGAGCCCTGGCTCTGACATTAGCTGCCTGGATGGATTTTACAGGGGGCTGGAAGAGAGCTCACCACGCTGCAAGGACTCTATCTGGAGGAGGGAGGATGCTGCAGCAGCCTTCCGACTGGTCTCAGACCACGGGTTTCAGACTCAACCTCCCTTGGTCCTGCCCTGGAGAACTTGGCCGGTTGGATGGACCAGGTCCACAGGAACGCCTTGCCAACCCTTCATGCACAACTTCTCCCAACAACTCGCCCATCATGCTCTCTTTCTGTTCAGACCTTCCAGGTAAACCAGTATCCTGGAGTGACCTGGGGACTCTGGTTTAGAGCCAGGGGAGCGCAGGTGGAGTGGATGCTGCTGGTCCTTGCCCAGGTGCGCTTTACTGGGCCAGTGCCCCTGCCCTCTAACTGATATGAACGCTGCTGCTGGGGGCTCACTGCTGCGCCTTTCTCTGGAGAGCTGGCCTCGGCCCATAGGAGCTGCTGCGGCCAGAGACGCTCAGGCACGTAAGTTCTTTACTCTCCCACTCACATCCCCAGGGACAGCCAACAGCCAGTGAATGACAGATACTACGGAACAAAAGGCCAGTCCCTGGTCTCGAGGTAAGACTCTGGGCTGCAAGTCACGCCTGGAGCTGCCCGCAGTATTAGAATAAAGCAAGACCCCCGTTAAGCCTCCTTCCTCGCTTAGTTCCTTCCCCTGCCTTCTCTTACTCCCTTCATTCCCTTATTGGCTTCTCTTGCGGGC
Organism: Mormoops blainvillei; assembly: GCA_004026545.1. Lineage (NCBI taxonomy): Eukaryota > Metazoa > Chordata > Mammalia > Chiroptera > Mormoopidae > Mormoops > Mormoops blainvillei. Next base: position 102,415 of record PVJD01002975.1, on the reverse strand, counting down.
TCTCCTCCCCTAGCTCACCTGCCCAAGGATCCTGCCATCGGGCTCCGCTTCTAAGGCAACATGTAAGCTTCTGAGCTCCCTCTCACTCCCCAACTTTGTGTTCTAGGAGACGGCCACAGAAGGTTCTAAGCTTAGCAGCAGGAGAAGTTTGTCCCGGTGAAGACAACTGGGGTTTCACCAGCGAGATGCTTCAGCAGCGGCGGCAGCATCCATTGGTCAAATATGGATTAGGTAGTCACTGTGTATCTCACGGCTGCTTGGCACTGGGGGACCAGGCGGGGCGTGAGAAACGCGGTTCCTAGCCTGGCCCTCTAAATTAGGTCAAATTACCTCTTTCCCACCCCGCAGTCCCTTTTAGGGCAGCCACGTGATGGTGATCAAGTGAGCACACGGAACCTTGGAAATGCTTTTAATTTCTTTTAATGTATAACAGTTACGCCTGAGTTACAGAGGAAGCGCTTACAAGCAGGTAGTTAAAGCAAATGCCAGTTTCTCTTTCTAGTCTACTACTCCATATAGCTGAATAAATTATGGTGCGATTATATTTAAACACACACCCTCACGCCCACATGCACACCCCACTCACACTCCCATGCACACACACACACTTCCACGTGGAGGGAAACAGCTGTGAGTCACACACGGAAGCAACCAAGTCGCAGTTATCAGGAAGGAGGAATGATCTAGACTGCTATGTAGATACTTCCTGGGTAGGGGCTGGCCACAGCCGAGCTGACGGAGAAAGCATTCAATGCACACTGTCTCTGAGCATTTCAAGATGGCGGCTGGAGAACCCCCATTTGGTCTTGGTTTGGTGCCTCTGCAGGAGGGGAGGAGAGAAGACCTGTTGGTCTCCAAAAAGCGTCCGATAGGGAAGGGCACATTTGGGAACTTGAGGAGAACATCAGTCTGAGAGAGGTCCCAGAGAATGTCTTTTGGGGGCAATGACGGAGTTTCAGCAAGTTCCAGAATCCAAAGCTCCACGGACAACAACATTGGATTTCGGTGGAGCGGTCAAGGTCTGGGACCCGACCTGTTCTCAAGCCATGGTCAGGCTGGACACCTGACCTTGTCATTTCTCTTCCGGGCAAACCTCTCTTCATTCTTCCCTTCTCTCCCATTTCCCTATCTCTCGTCTCCTTCATGTTCCTCTGGCAAAAGAATGGCAAAGGTAAATCAAGTAAAAAATAAAGAGTATAAAAGCATAGCTTGGTTCTTACACATCACTTCTTTTTTTTTTTTTCATAGCAAGAGAGAAATACCAAATGAAAAGAACAAAAGCAATAAAAATGAAAGAACCCAACAGAACCTGGAATGTATAACCTGAAACACACGATATGCAGATATATCCCTATAGATGGTCCCTGGCACTAGCACGACACGCACTGTGGGGGGGTTTTCTTTCCTTGTTTAGTATATATATTTATATATATAAAAGTCAACTTCCTATAAACGAACAGCACATCACCACGTTTCCAACTAATGTACAATGAGCTCAGAAGAGGGGCTGCCCGTAGGTAGAACCAACAGCTACCTGTGATAAGTTGGAGGAAACATCTCTTAATTTGCTACAGACTCTATTTACAGGGATGGATGGAGATTGTTTCTGGGCCGGCCCAGCCGCTGGGATCCAGGCCTTTCTTTCTCAGGCTGCGGTCAACCCTCAAGGGTTTGGGGCCTCGCACCTCATCCCACACCACCTCTCTGGTGAGTCGTGAGCTGCCAACCAAGGCTGAGTTTTATAGACCAAGTTGGCTAAACAAAGTAATGCATGGGGTTTTAGAAAAAACCTGTCTGCATCCGGGTCTCTTTCTGAGGGGAGTGGGGTTCCCTGGGGGAATAAGTCCCATGTTTTACCGAGATGGTGGCTCGGAGAAATTGGATATAATGAGAAATCATTTGGTTTATTCCTATTTCATCATAGGGGGCAGAGATTTGAACTGGTCCCTGCATGGGAATGTCACCTCCTGGGGGTAGAACTGGGCAGTTTTGATGTCACCTTCCTGACATCCCTTCACCTGGGTAACGCAGGGTGCAAAGAGACTCAGATGATTCCTGAGCCGGGCCTCCAGGAGGAAGGGCTGGCCATTCAGGGAATGCGAATGAAGATTGTGACTGATCTTAGGGAAGAGCTATTTCTGGGCTGTGATCGCTACAGAAGCATGGACTGGGTTACTGAGGGACAACAGTCTTTCTGTCCAGACCTTAAAGAACCGAAAGTCTCCTAAGACGGGTGCTCCAGAGGAAACCTGGGCTAAATTTGATGGGCCGCACATGTCCGGGTGTCCACTGCTACCAGAGTCTGTTTGTCCCCAACAATTAATAGGTTCCTCTAAACCAGAGATACAGGCCACCCTGACATGGTGCAGGACGGGTTTGATGTGCCTGAGTCTGAAGATGAGAAACAAGTGAGCATTACTGACAGAGGCAATGTCCATGCAGGAATGTGTCCCAGCCCCCCAGCAGGGAGGAACCCAGCTCCACTCTCAAAGCCGCAGCCCACCCCTCTAGGAATGTCTTGCTGACTGAGGCCAAGAGGCATGGCTTGAGCAAAGAGGTGGCCTCGTGTGCCCAAATGGGGACAGGCAATTTGGTCCAGTCTTTGTGGATTCAGTGCTGTGTCTCCTGTCACAGTGCCTTTTACCCAGCAGCACTTGAGAAAGGTGATCCGAGTGTAGATTACAATGATGGTGATGGAGAAGGTGAATCTAATTTTGATAAACGGGGAAGGTGGTCAGAAGCTCCAAGGGATGTATAGTCAGGGGCTTGACCCGCTCCCCGAAGGTCTCAACTCTCAAGAGAAAGGAACTTGAGGCGGCCACTGGAGTGGCCAAGGAAGGCGCTTCCCCCTTCTCCAGAACTGTTGGCATCTCCCTCCACCCAGGGGTGGCAGCACAGTTGTGCTGGATCAGGAGACAGAGGTCTCTTGGCCAGGAGTGAATCAACACTGAAAGATGCCACTCTGGGTGGGACAGGGACATGTCCCCCCTTCTCCCTCAAATGCCAAGAGGAATCGGTGGTCTTGTCTGTGGGGTAAGCAGTCCCTGCCGGTCCAAGAGCCCTTCTCCAGAGGTCGGAGCTCCAAGGGAAGTCCTCTGCACCCCCCCGCATCTTGATGGGACTCCCTGCCAGGTCCCATCACGCAGGGATCAGGCTTGGGTTTCTGGGGAGGCTTTGGGAGAAATCAAAGCTACATGGAGCTGAAGCCTTTGGCAACAAAGGTTCGCTGCCCATAAACAGAGGGACCCCAGTTACAAACCCCTTTGTGAGCCCGCCCTACGCTCCTTCACTCACGGGTCCTCAAGACTTGACACCTTCTCCCTCTCGTCTGATGCAGTGAATGCGAAATCTGAGGGTTTTGTGGGCTCCCCAGGCCCCACATGGGGTGGGCAGAGCTGAAACTCGGGCTTCAGTATAAGAGCAGGCTGCTTCTGGGTGCCTCATTGGGTTCCTGTATCTTGGGCCACTCTACTGGTGACAAGCCCTCCCCCCATGTGGCACCACCCCCTGGTTAAGTCTCTTCCTGGTTTTCTCAGTCCCCCTGCCCCGGTTAGATCCTCCCCGCTATACCCAATAGCAGTGTGTGGAGAGGGTCCCGAAGTCCTCAGAATTCCCGGGGGATTTCCCTGGGAAAACCCCAGGGCTAGGTTCCCTCCTGCTGGGGTCCCAGAGTCCAGAGGAGGAATGGGCTGTGGGTCTGGCCCCAGGCCAGAGACCTACCCGGAGGGACTGGCTCCCAGCACTTCCAGCTGAGAGTGGCCCGTAAGCTCCTCCCCTGCCTCTGGCCAGGGCACCCACAGGAGTCCACAGCGCTCCCAGAACTCATCCCAAATACCATCCTCTTTTGGGTGCTCATGGTGCTCTATTTGGGGTGAGCTTCGATCTCTGTGCCTAAGACGGGACAGAGGCTGCGACAGCATTCGACTGCGTGAGGACAGTGGGCTGACCAGAAGCCCTCCTCGGGGGAAAGTACAGGGGCAGACTCCAAGGTGGGGGGTCACTCCAGGTCCCTGGCCACAGGTGAATGATGCACTGGCTGCACACCTCCGGAGGGCTGGCTATGAGAAGGGAATGGTCCCCCAGGAGGGGGCGGAGGCTGGGAGGTTCAGGGATCAGTAAGGGCTGAGCTGGGACTTGGGCTGAGGCGAGCTGCCCCAGGGGCCCTAGTAGGCCTGGCCAGTCTCCACCGGCAGGAGCCCCAGCACCGCGGAGTGCTCCCCAAGCTTCATGCGGCGCTGCGTGGACAGGCTCACGTTCTTGGCCAGGTAATCAACAGCAGCTGGAAAGGAAAAAGAAAGAAAGAAAGAGAAAACTCCTAGAAATTAAAGCTCTTTTTCCTATTCTTCTCTCTGTCCTATATCTAGCCAGCAAACCATCCACCCGCACACATATCCATCCATTTATGTGTATGTCCACGATCCACTCATTTCGCCATATGTCAGTTTGTCCATCCATCCAGCCATCTCTCCATAAAGTTCTTTCTTCTCACCTCCAATCATTCAGCAAATATTTAAATAATAATAATAATAATAATAATAATAATAATAATGGAACCTCATCTCTCTCGTGGGTTCTGTAGGGGGTCCAGAGGACATCCACGCTGCTGAATGAAGAGCTGGTGCCTCTTTCTGTACACATCCCACGGGGCCCAGGCAGTCACGAGGGCGAGGTCCTTCTGCCTTCTTTGGACCCCGAGCCCAGCTCACGGTCGAGGCCAACCAAGACCCCTTACTCAAAACTCAAAGCAGCCTTTGCAGGTGAGCTGAGGGGTCTGTGCAGAGGAGCAGCCAGGGCCCCGATGTGCGGGAAGTTGACACCATCAGCCTTGTCAGTTCTGGTCACCCCGGGGAATGGGATGAGAGTTTGAGTGTGTACTTGTGTGTGCATGTGTGTGAGAGAACTGTGGAGATGAGAATCTCGGGGAGGCAGCAATGAGCATTGAACACGAACGTTCCCACACGAGCAATACTTGCACGAGCACGTGTGCACAGATGTGAGTTGTGCACCTGCGTGAGTAGTACTGTGGGAACGCTTATGCTTGTACAGGTAACTGTGTACAGGTGAGTTCCACCTAAGCCATGTACATGTGTCAGAATACGTGTGTGTGCACAGGTATGACCACTGGGCCTGCATATGCACGTGTTGTCTTGACTGTGGTAAATGTACCTGCCTGAGGCTGCAGCAGAAATCAGCCCTGACCAAATGATTTGACTGGCATGTGACCAAGGCCTCCTGAGGCTCAGAGATGCTGCTTCCCAAGCCAGAATAGCGGCTGTGGCCAATCCAACCCCCTGGGATCTCTCAAGTCCAGGGGCAAGAGGAAGATGGACAGCGTGTTGCACTAGGAATCACGAGGCTGCTTTGTCACCCGCTCACTGAGGGACCCTGTAACACTCTACATGCCTCCCTAAAGCTGAGGGCTCCTGCCCAGGGTAGGGAGGTGGAGCCAGGAGGTGACGGGGAGGGCCAGAGGGCAAGGACCAACAATGGAGCTACAGGAGGCCATATTGCCTCAGGGTTCCAGTGACTTAGGTGCAAATCCTGCGCCTGCCAACTTCGAGTGGGTAATTTTGAGTATATCCCACCTCGCCTATCCAAGCCTCCGTTTCCTTGTCTGTAAAATGGGGATCCTAATAGCGCCTAGGCTGAAGAGTTGTGAGAGTTAAATGGGAAAATGCATATAAAGTGGTTAGTTAGCACTGTGCTGGCACACAGCGAGCCCCACAGCCATGGGCTCCTAGGACTGGAATTTAATAATCAGAGGTGACCCTCAATGGGGCAAGGAGGAAAGGAACAGCGCGAACAGGGCAATGTGGAGTGCCAACCACCGCCTATTTGTGTGGCACTGGGCCAGCCTCTTTGCTGTTCCAGGTCTGTTTCCTTGCCTGTCACATGGGAAGAACAAGTTCTGCCCTCCTCATGAGCTGTTATGAGGATCAAATAAGATAAGGTGCTTTAAGATGCTGGGCACAGAGGGCTGGCTCAGGGCACGCCTCCTAGATTTCTAAAGGATGTGCAAATGTCCTGGGCTGAGCCGCTGGGCTGCCCCAAGGTCTGTTAGCCTTTACAGTCCCAGTTGGTCAGGCAGAGGCGGTAGGGGCCGGTTCTGCCCTGCCTGGGTCTGCCCCTTACTCTGGGTGGGTGTGGGAGAATCTCCCATCGCTGGCCTCAGGGAACCCTGTTACACTGGCCACGCCATCTCTGCTGCTGGGAGCCAGTCTCAGCTGGGCTCCAGGGCCTGCCCTCTGTGGAGGAAGTCTAATGTTCAGAGTTAGAGCGGGAACGGGAGGAGGAGGAGCTCACAGTTTACCGAGAGCTCACTCCCATCCTGAGCCGTGTACGTGTGTTATCGCACGACAGCTCTCTGGGGCTGGTTGTATTATCATCCCCACGTCGCAGATGAGGAAACGGAGGTCCTTCCCTGAGAGACAGCGTAATTTGAGATCCCATGGTTCCTAAGTTGTGGAGCCAGGATTCAAACCCAGGCAGTATGACGCCAGGTCCGAACCCCCACCACGACTTCACCCAGCGGCCTCCTATGGCATCAGCCTAGCACTTCGGGGTGCATGGGCACACGCCAGGTCCTGTATGGGCCTCATTTTCCACTCCAGGAAATGGAACTGACTTTTCCAAGGGCACATGGTCAAGTCTGGTGCCATCTCCTGAATCACCAAAGGCTCTGCCTACTCCTCCTTACTCCATATAATGCCAGCCTCAGATGCCAGCCTCTCCAGCTCTTCCTGCGGATGAGATGGGAAGGTCTGACTTTGAATAATGGCGGCAAGAACGACGAAGTGAGACCCCTCACACACAAGCACTCGCTACGAGCTGGGCGGACACGGTCTCATCGAGTCCTTCCTATGGCCCGGCTTTATGTACGGCCGGTCCCATTCTACACAAGCGGAAACTGAGGCACAGAAAGACCCGCTGGCCCAGAGTCATGCACTGCCTATGAGATGGCAGAGCCTGAGTCTGTCCTGTTCGCACCTCTGATCACGCTGTCCCTTCTTCTTTAGCTCCTCCCAGCAACCAGCCATGGCCCAGCACACAGTAGGAACTGCACCAGGCCCTCCCAAGGTGAGCAAGAGGCCAAACTTTACTGACGACCCAGGCAACTCCAAGGGCGCCCATAATGCCGCAGAGCCTGCCTCTCCCTGGGGTCCAGCCAGGGGTCGGCGACGGCAGGGCTGTGGCATTTCTCATTATGGCCTCTGTCGATGGCCCTCCCTGTCCCTCTGTCTCTCCATGTCTCCCCTTCTCTGCCTCGCACCCACGCTTGGGCCCTGAACGTCTCAAATTAGATTAATCGGGAGTTGGCAGGAGATGCGGCTGTGATGCCAACCGGTAAACAAATCTCGGCCGTCAGCATCTTGTCAGCCTGCGGCCCCAGAGGAGGACCCTTCTAGACACAAATTCTTATTAGAGTTGTCAGATCTATTAAAATTCTTTTCACACTTCTGCGTTCTATCAGCCCCATCATTAGTACGGCCCTGGCCTCTGGGAACACCAGGGCCATATTAATCTGCCGTATGCCCTGTCCCTGTCCCCCTACCCCGACCCCCTCCAGGGACAGAAGAGAAAGACAGATGGATGGACAACAGCCAGGGGCAGGAGAGGAAGGCGCGGAGGTATCCCTGGGAAGGTGCAGGCCTAGGGAGAGGACGTGCACTCTGCTCTTCAAGAGTTTGGTCCATGTGTACATGCCATGCACACTTGGAGGCGAGGCCCCCCGAGGGCGGGGCTATAGGTGGGGCTGTGTACACGTGGATACATACTACGGTGTGATCTCGGGCAAACAACCTCTCTGGGATCCCATTTCCTCACCTGTCGACTGGGAATAATTATACAGGATGGCATGAGGATGGAATGCCAGGCCCACAGCAGATGCTCAATAAATGGTTATTTCCCCTTCCTTCACACACACACACTTTTGTATATTTATACCTCAAAGCCATGTACACGCACATATTCGTGAAAACTCACGTAGAAATTAAAGTCTGTGTCTGTGGTTCTGTGCGGCATAGATGGGTGTGAAGCTGCGAATGTTAGCTCACGCACAGGTGGGTCTAGGTGTGGGTCATCGCTAGGTGTCTTACGTGAGCCTGTGGTTTGGCCAAAGAGAACTGGGTTTGAAGTCAGGAGACCTGGAGTCTGCTATTCACCTACCGTATGACCTTGGGGAAGTTCCTGGCCTCTCTGGGACTTAGCTTGTGTAACCTGAGGACAAATAACATCTACCTTGGGTGGGGTTTTTGAGAACCACATGAAATGAGGAACATGCATTTCATTCAGTGCCTGTTTGGCTAAAACTCGTGTACAGGACAGATGTGAGCAGATGCCAGGCTGTACCTGGGTGTGCACACAGGCAGTTTGGGACACATGGCTTTTGCCTGAGGACTGTGGGAGCTCCGTCATAGGGGTATTCAGTTGCCCATGAACATGGGGCAGGAGGTCAGTGGGAACACAGTGCATTCCTCAGTGGTTCCAGGGTGTCAAAGATGCGGGAGGTGCTACAATGAAAATTTTTGAGAAGACTGAGTCTAATCTCTGGGCCCCCATTTCACAGATGGCAAAACTGAGGCTCAAAGAAGCAGGGTGCCTTGCCCACTCTCACAGTGCAAGAGGGGCCGACTTCTCCTCAGGCCCCTCCCAGCCCAACCCTGGAGCCTCTGTGGGCTGGCGTCTTGTGCTCAGATTCCCTCTGGGTTGGGCTGGAGAATGTGACTCAGGAGGAGCTCTGAGCCAGGAGGAGGAGCCAGGGGAGCAGGGGTGGAGCTAGGGGGAGCGGGAGTGGGGCGGGAGGGGAGGAGGAAGTGCCCTGGCCAGCTTCTAGGAGCAGAGGGGAACAAACACTCCTTTCTCGCCTCCGAGCCCTTTCCCTTTTGATCCCCCTCCCTTGCCACCCCCGTGCTGACTCTGGGGTTAATTTTATTTCCGAGCTGGGCAGGAGCCCCTGGAGTCGGGCACGGGGCTCCGGGTGTGACTAACGCCTGCCCCAGGCCGGGGCTCTAGACCCTTTATCAAGAGCACATGTGTCCCACTCTGTGCCCGGGCATGTGGGCGGGGGCAGGAGTCGCCCCTGGCTCCTCTGGAAACACACCCATGTGCACCGATGCACCTACTCTCAAACTTGCACCCGCAGTATCATACGTCCACACACCTGCTCCCCGTGCACGCACACTCACACACATTATACACACAGACAACACTGTGTGTGCGAGTCTGGATGCACAACTACACACAGGAGTACACGGCCACGCCTATGCACTCAAGTAAGCACACACTCATATTTACACGTGGTACATGTCACCTACCTGTCCACATACATCCTCCAATGCACAGACACACTCAAGCACATGTATGCACATGTATGTAGTTACACATGCTTGCACACTCACACACATATTTATTATTCGTGTCTGCATAATAACACATTATGTTAAACACATAGGCACATACACAGACACGGCCACAAGTAAGCACCTGAATGTATATTTAAACACACACATATGTGTTGTAGCCACACATGCTTACCTGACGACATGTGCGCACATGTGTGTTCACATAAAAACCCATCTACACATAATATATGCACCATACGCTCATTTAAACTCACACGTATGTGAACAGCCATGTGCACATACACCTGTATGTGCCACTCACATTCATACCCACATACACATACTCGCTTATGCACAAGAACGTGTGAGCTAACACTTGTATGCTGGAATACTCACCAACACACAGGCGCGCACACAAACTGTCACACATCCGAGACACGTATCCACGCTCATGCATATAATACAGGTGTGCGCATATATCATATTCAAACACGCAATACAGGAGGGGGCCATGAACACAGCTGGGACATGGAGGCCAGCACAGCTGGCCCTCATTCAGCCGTGGAGGCCAAGGTCATATGAGGAGAAGTGGGCTGGTGTGGGGAACAGGAAGCAGAGGTCAGCGAGGCCGGGACAGGGCTGCGGCAAGGGTGGGGGTGTGTGTGAGGACAGCCTGGGGCTAGGAGGTCTCACCCTCTCGCCACACGCCCTTCTGATTAGTTTGACACCAGCAGGCGAGGCCTTTGCCAGGAGGTGGGGCAGGAGGAGCGGCCAGCGACCTGTGCCCGACCTGTGCCCTCGTGGCCTGCCCCGCTGCTGCCCCGTCCTGCAGCTGGAAGCTGGGCTGGGCTGCCTTTTGCAGCTTTTGGTCTGGAGATTTTACAGCCCTGCCTCCGGGCAAAGTGCCGACGGGGTGGCGACTGGGCTGGGCACATCAGGCCAGCTCACAATTTTGGGAAACCAAGGCTGAGGGCGTGGGTAGAGGAGAGAGCTCAAAATACAGCGGTCCCCCAGGGCCAGGGGACAGAAAGGGGCAGACTCTCTTATGCCACACGGTCCCACAGAGCAGCCACCAGCCACGGGTGGCTATGGAGCACCTGACAGGTGGCTAGTGAGGTGGAGGAACCAAAAACTCAAGTTCAGTTTGATTTAGTGGGTGGGAAGCTTTTCAGTGTCTTTGGAACAACTTGGGAGTGTAAACCCACAACTTCTTCGGTTGTAAATGTTATGAAATTTTAATGCCGATCAAGCATTTCCGATGAACGCTTTGTGTCTGAATGAAAGTGGGATGGATTTCAAAGATGTAGAATGAAGAAAAGATTGTAAAATAGCTCATTAATAATTTTATATGGATTACATGTCAAAGTGATCACCTTTTAGATAGAATGGGTTAAATAAAATATGTTAGTACAAATAATTTTGCTGTTACTTCTCATATTTTAAAATATGGTTTCTTAGCCCTGGCTGGGTGGCTCAGCAAGTTAGAGCGTCATCCCGTACACCAAAAAGCTGTGGGTTCGATTCCCAGTCAGGGCACGTATCTAGGTTGCAGGTTTGATCCCTGGTTGGGGTGCGAACGGAAAGGCAACCAATCGATGTTTCTCTCTCACACCAGTGGTTCTCTCTCTCCCTCTCTCTTTTGTCAATAAACATATCCTTTTAAGCCTTAGGTGAGGCTTAAAAAAACAATAAAATAAATAAAATAAAATACACTGTGGCTCCTTGGAAGTCTTAAATGACATCTGCAGCTCCTATTACGCAGGGGTGGCAAAAGGAGGTTTACAGTGGTGAGTGACATTCTTTTGACTTAATCACACTACTGTAAGAACCATGACCTGCGTGTCTTTTTCCATACGAACTGCAAACCTCCTTTTGCCCAGCCCTGTGCATCTACGGGACAGCTTTTCTGCACGGCGGCAGCAGTGCGGCTGCAGGGGCCCAGCTTGGTGTCCTCTTTAGAACAGCTGTCCCTCCTTTCTGGATCTCAATTTCCTTGTCCGTGAAATGGGAGCCCCCCACCCCCGCAGTACCACCTTATAGCTCTCTACAAATAAGTAGAGGGGGCAGGGGAGGCCAGGGCGCTGGGCACTCACTCTGGCCGTACTGGCCGTACTGGTAGCCGGCCACGGGGTCCACGCTGTAGCCGGTGGTGCTGTAGGTGGGTGGGCAGTAAGACTGGGAGGTGGGCAGGCTGTCCCCCGGCTTGATGGAGTCCGCCCGCTGGCTGCAGCTGGCTGAGATGGAGGGAGCCGAGTCCAGGCCGCCATGCAGCGGGGAGATGGAGAAGTCGGCCTGCGGCTGCGGCGGCACGGCGCTGGGGTTGCTCAGGATGCTCATCACCTGTGGGGAGAGACCATCTGTGTCGACTGAGCGGCAGGGGTGAGGGCCCGCAGGACCCCGCAGGCGCAAGGGCGTGCGGGGACCATGCCAGGCTGGCCCCAGATGGGCTGCTGCTGGGGTTTCTCTCTGGAGGTCTCTGCAGCACCGAGATCTTCGGTTGACCTGTTTGCCTGCCCTTGTGGGTAAGAGGGTTAGTGGTTTCCCCCCGGTTACGTTCCTGACCCGAGGAGGCTTCCTCCGCTGACAGCTCTGGGGTGAGGCAGGGCCTGTTCACCTCTCTAGCCCCAGGCCTGGCTGACTGAATGAAAGCCTAAGTGCATGAATGAATGAATGAACAAACTAGCCAGTTATGCCTCTCTTATCAGACAGGGAGCTTCCCTGTGACAGGGCACTGTGCCTCCCCCATCAGACCGAGATGCTCCCACCTGCCAACACAAAGGTTAGAGCAGGATTCTGGGTCTCTCTGGCTTCACCCCTCATCCTATGCTAGGTCTGCTACGCTCTTGACTTTGGTCAAGACCTGGTGCCCTCCTGGGAATGTACAACATCCATGTACGTGGTCAATCTGTCCAATCACCTCCCCACGACCTTCCTTTGCTTCTGGCAGCTCCCGGATGTCTGTGACCTTCACCCACTTCCTTGAGCGGCCCGGTTCAGCAAACAGAAACTCACCGTCAGTGCTGGCAACTGGAGCTGACAGGGTAAGGCTTGTCTCTAGAAACTATGCTTAAATAGCCTGGTGTTGGTTCACTGGTGTATTCACTTATTCATTCAACAAACATGCATTGACGGTGCCTCGACACCAGAACTGAGGACTTCAGAGGAGGGAGAGCCACGGTCACGGCCCTCAGCTTGCACAGTGTTTGGGTCTGCGGAAGGGGGCTCCTAGCAGCAGATCATCAAGATAGGAGTGAGGAGGGTTGTTACAGAGGCAGCTCAGGGGGCTGTGACAGCCCAAAGGAGGGCGCCCAGCCAGCCAGGTGGTCCATCTGGAGGTAGAGACACCTGCTGTCCAGCTCTCCGGAAGAGACAGTGGAGGGGGGTGTGGGCAGGCAGCAGGATTCCCTGCAGAGTGAGAGGGCACGGTGCCCTAGTCAGTTCAGGGAGGATGGTGGAGAGCAGACCTTTGCGTATCTGACCTGCAGGGCCCAGGACCCTGGCAACCTTCTGGTAATGCCACGCCCTGTGGGAGGGAGGCCCCAGTGCCCGGTGGGGTCAGGCTTGCTCACAGTCCACCCAACACCAAGCCAGAGAATCACGCTGCCAGCCATGCTGGGCACACAGCTGTGTTCTCTGATTTCTGGTTTCCCCACCCACCTCTGGGGAGAAAGCAGACGGAGGGCATCCAAGCAACGACCTGTGGCTGATGACACCTTCTGAAAACGTTTGCCTTCTCACTCTTAACGTGCCCCGGCGTGGCCAGAATCGACGTCCTCAGGCCGGGGACAGGCACAGAGCGCCTCCACTTCCTAGCTGTGCAGCCCCCGGGTGTCCCTGACCTTCCGTGACCACCCCCTCCTGAGGGAAAGAGGTGAGGACGGACCTAACTCAGTGTAGCTGGAGGATGGGATGAGCTCTGCATGGGAAGGGCTTTGTACCCTGCCCAGCCCAAGGGACGTGTTCGGGAACCAGCAGCCCCTGCTCCTCTAGTCCTCTCCTTCCCCGCCTCTTTCACCGTCTCTCTTAGCCACCAACTCACGCGGCTCTCCCGATCCAGAGCCCTGCATAGACATTTGGGACGAAGCTATGGGCCCATTTCTCAGATGACAAAACTGAGGCCCATGAAGGGCCGGGGCTTCTCCAGGTCTCACAGCAGGTCTGGTGGGCCGGACCCTGCTTGCTTGCCTGGTTAATGCCAAGACTGACTCTCAAAGGTGAGTTTTAGGCATGTGATCCCTTTAGAAATTCTTACTCCAGGGGCCAGCCAGCGCTTGTTTCCTGGGAAGCTACTGGCGGGGGTCCCTCCCTCCCTGACTCCTCCCCTGATGCTCTCAACACACTTCCCTCAGCCCTGGGGACACCCCTGTTTTGTCCTTTATGTCCCTTACGCCTTCCTAGAGCCAGTCAGGCAAGACCTCCCCAAAAGAGGTGCTATCGAGATCAAAAAGAATGTGCCATGAAGACATGGAGCAGACAGGTTTCCAGGCAGAGGAATCAGCAAGTGCAAAGGGCCTGAGGTAGGCCCAGGCCCAGTAGGTTTAAAGGACAGCAAGAAAGTCAGCGGTATGAGTGAACATCCTGGGCCCTGCAAGGCCTCCCAGAATCCTTTGTCTGGGGGACCTGCATGGCGCCCAGTGGCTTAGGAGGCCTTGGACCCTGGGCCATTACCAGACAGCTCTGCATCCGCTGAGGTGCAGGGAGCTCTTACTGTAATGGGATTTGTTCAATGGGATTTGCCCTGGAACATCAAATCAAATTCACATCTGGGGTAGGTGTGAATGGGGAGGCGGGGCATCTGCTTACTCAGTCTCAGAGTCCCTGGAGGCCCGTGGATCAAAGGGCTTCCATTCCATCCAGCCCCGTTTCTGGGCATGGCAGCTCCCAAGCAAATGGGACAGGACCCAGCTAAAGAGAGGTGGGAGGTGGGAGCAGCGACTCCTCAAGGATATAGATTATTACTACCCCTGCTCTGCAGTTGGGGAATGAAAAGGTACACCCAAGAAAACACAACCAGTAAGTGGCAGAGCTGGGATTTGAACCCGGGTCTCCCTGACTTCTAGCATGTTGCTTCCCCACAACAGGCAGTGCTGGAGAGAGTGGACAGAATAGAGAGGTTCTCGGCAACCCCACTGCACAGAGCCCTGCAGGCCTAGGTGGCCCTCCTGGCCTCTAGTTGGCCCGTAGACTCCCCAGAGTCCCTTTTTGCCCTCAGAAGCAGAAAGGGTTTGCCCACCATTAGGGGACTAGCCGAGGTCTGGAGCCTGCAAACTTTTGAACTTGAGGAAGTCCTGGTCTGATGTGGTAATCCACCCCCCTCAAGAATGCTAAGGCCTCTCCCTGGTGGGTTTTACTTTTTTCCCGGTGACCTTGCTTTCACTAATGTATTACTTCTTGGTACGTTACCGTTACTAACTCAAAATCAATACCGACCTCCACATCTGTAAGGTTTTATCTGAAGGCAAATCTCCCGGCTGTCCGTCAGGCTGAGTGACAGCCATCCCTTCCTCTCCCCCCCACCGGCCATGGCCCCCCGCCCACCCCCAGCCCCTTCCTCTCCCTCTGCTCTAAATCAGTCCCAGCCTCCACCAGACTAAATCAATAAGGGGCTGGCCTCACCCCCCTCCTTCCGCCGCTGGGGAGAGGCTTGCAGGTTTTGGGGGGGTGGGAGCCGAGGGAGCCCCGTGCCAGCCCCCCTTCCACATCCTCTGCTCACCGCCCCCTCCCCCGGGACTTGCTGGCGCTCCCCTACTTTAAAAGAAGGGGCTGGGAGAAATGTAATTAATTCCCTCCGTTCCTGAGCTGGCCCGCAGGGCCTGGGACCAAGGAGGCTGAGCTGAGAGATCTGCACCCTCTGTGATAACCGAACGTGGCTTTGGGAGCGAGGCTGCAATTAGAAGGGGTGATCACCATCATGGGGGCTCCGTGGCAGGGTTTGGGGTGGACGAGCGGGGGGCCGCAGCAGAAAGCAGAGGAGAGAGGGAGGGGCAGGGGCTGAGACCGATGAGGTCAGGACATTGGACCTGGGGGTGAGAGTGGGACTGGAATGAGGCCAAGGGTCACGCGCACCAGCGAGCAGCTCGCAAGGCCCACCTCTACAATGCCAGAGGAGGACCGGGCAGCGATTTCACTAAGGGCACCTGGCCAGTCGGTGCTCTGCAGGGCTTCCCTGCAGCTCTGGGGGCCAGAATGTCTGCGTTAGCACCCATGCTCCGCCGCTGACTAGCTGTGACCCTGGGCCATTTCTTGAACTTTCTGAGCCTCAGCTTTCTCACCTGTGTAATGGGAACGATAATAATTGTAGCTGCCTGTAGAGTCACTGTAAGGATTAAATGAGTAAATGCACATTAAGACGGTACCTGGCACGCCACCGGTTCTCCGTAAATGCCAGCTCTCCCCTTCCTTCCCCAACTGTTTTAGAAGGGACCTGGCCCAAGGGAGAAACAATCGCTTGAGGACAGGCTCAGGGGACTGCTCCCTGTCGGGACTGTGCTGTCTTCATCTCTTCTTCCCCATGAGACCTGGCACACAGTGGGTGCTTTCTGAACAGGGAATTAATCCCTCTGCCTCCATGCAGGAGCTGTGGAAAGGCCCATGCTCTGGAAGGGCAGCCAAGCGTGTGTCCCTTGGATAAGCCACACATCCCTCGCTGGCCTGAATTTGCTCATCGACAGTGAGGGGGTGGTAGCAGAGGACATGGGGTCCTGAGGGTGTATCTGTGAGGTCTCCAGTCGAGACCCAGCAAGGCCCAGGATTCACACATGTACACGACACGCACACCGCACAGGGCGGCCCACACTGCAGCTCCGCAGCGACACACGCCTGAACCCAGGGAGGGGGGACCACTCAAAAACGCCTCCTGTCTTGATAGCCAAATAGCTTTTCACCAAAACGCCAATAAACCGGCATGAAAAGCCTTCACAAGTGCACCTCTGCTTTTCTCAGACTCGTCAGTACTTTTAACATGCGCACGTACTTACACGTAAATACACCGGAAGGCACCCATGAAACCTCGGGGGCACCTTGGAGACTGCTGCATGTCACACGTGGGAAACGAAGGTTCAGAGAAGGGCAGCGACTTGCACTCAGGGGAAGCGTCACCACAGAACAATGGCAGTCGAGCAGGTCCGCGGCTCGCGACTGCCACCCCTCCTGCCCCAGTCTCAGGCTCGGCGCCAGAAGGACCTGCTGGCTTGGTGCGCTGAGCATGCTTATCTCCAAGCCTCACATCCTCACATCCGGTAGCAGCCCTGGCCCATCCTCTAACTAATTCATCCCCTTGGCTTCCACAAGAGGTGAGAGGGGGCATCTTTGGGGGGCAGACTGCAGGGAGAAGGCAAGGAAGGGCACAGCTTGCCAGGAATAGGAAGCCATGTTTGTCTGGATGATTGAAATATGTCTCCAATGGGCCAAGAACTGCCCCAGGCTGGGGCAGCCCAGCTCACGACTTCCCCTGGTCCCTAAGGGTCTGGGGCCTGGAGCCCAGCTCTGTGTCCATCTCTGTGACTAGAAGGGATGGGGCCGCTCTACAGGGGTTTGTCCATTCAGTCACTGCTTCTTCATCTTGGCTCCCAGTGGAATCACTTGAAGAGCCTTTCAAAATGTTGATGCCCAGACCCCACCCCTTAGAGATTCTGATTTGTTGATCTAAGGACCTGGGCACCATAATTTTTGAAAGCTCATTCCAACTTATTCTGATGTGCCACCAAGGTTAAGTACCATACTCTCCAATCATCACCATTATTGCTGCGCACACACACAACAGCTACACATTCTCACCCAGGTGGGCAAAGACGCGAGCGCCCCCCACAGAATATACACAGACGCTTGTACTGGAATGCACGCAGCATTATACAGACAGGCCAACACAAACACATGAAGAATGATGCACATGGAAACACGCCCCCCCCATGCACCGCCAGGCCACACGCCATCCACATGCTTCACAGATGCACACGCGGGCAAAGTCGCGTACCCATCTGTGTGCACCATGGCCTCACGCTCCATAATCGCCAGCACACTAAGGCTGGTCTCTGTGCCTGCATTCACCCTCCGCCAGCCCCCAACAGACACCCAGACACACACCACACAAACACACCCCTGCCCATTCTGCTGCCTGTCCCCAGCTCCACGCTGGGATTAGTGCAAGCGAGAAATCACCCACCCAGGCAGCCGACGACCCCCGCTCCCCCTCTCTCCCGTTCAGTTCTGCTAAGAGGATCTGGGCCCCCTCCCCTCTCCCTGCCTCCTGTGGACAGCGGTAATGGGCTTCGGGTGCTGACTTTGAGCTTCCAAACAAGATTTCCCGCAGGTCTCCCTGTTCCCCCCCCCCTTTCCCTGCCATCTCTCAGCTCCTGGCCCTCTCACTCCACCCCCTCCACATCCACATCTCATACGGCAGGCCCACCCCCTGCCCACCAGGACCCCAGGCATGGCCAGCAAACTCCCCTCCCCCAACCTCAACCTCAGCTCCCTGACTCCAGTTCCTCATTCATCACCACCCAGCTTTCCAGAAAGGCTCTTCTAAGTCTGCCTGCTGTCATTCTCTTGCACAAGTACAGCACCTTGGTTTCAAAAGCATTTCCTTTTAAGCCTATAACTACTCTATGAAGCATTGTTAGCCCATTTTTCAGATGTGGAAGCTGAGGCTTAAGGGCTCATCCAGAATTTCCTAGGGATACGTGGCAGCATTGAGGCAAGAACGCTTGACCTCTGACTTCTAGGCCAATACTCCTGCCCCGGCTGTGGTCTTCGTTACCACAGGTGGCTCTGGGTCATTCTTAACTCTTGCGTGTGTGTGTGTGTATACTGTGTAGGTGCCTGTAGGAATATCGAATGTATGAGAGATTGGTGTGTGTGCGTGTGTGCACGCACATGAGAGTATTGTATGTATTCTGTATGTGAATTCTATATGTGAATATGCATTTTATGTGCACATGAGATAGTCGTGTGTATTCTGTGTGAATTTTGTATGTGTGCTTGTGAGTCTATGTGCCCATGTGTACAAATTATCATGCATGAGTATTGCTTGTGTATATGTGTGTAAATACTTCACATGTGTGTGGGCATACATCCCGACTGTCCCTCCAGTTGGCCTCACCGAGGGGACACACTGGTCACCAACTGCCCTCTCCGTCCAGGAGGGGACGCCCCATCCCACGCTCTGGTAGGCTACCTCTTCCTCCCACGTGGGAGTTCAACATACGAGATGCATGAGGACTCAGGAGAACAGGCTGTGTGCGGGCGAAGAGGAATTTCTCCAGAGAAAGGATTCGGCCCAGACTTTGTTAAGAAGCTCTTAGCATGTGGAGGGAGAGACTCTGCAAATCTAAGCCACAAAAGGCTATGAAGCTTTGGGTTGGGACCTCACCCAGAGAAAACTGTCAGCCCTACTGTGGCCCCACCGTCTGCCCTGGGCGCAGACGGACTCTGACCCTGGATCTAACCAGGGGCTGCGGGGGGCAGACTTGCTGTGCTGTTCCCGGTGCCTGGCGCTTAGTAGGTGTCCGAAAAACATCTGTCGAGTGAGTGACTGCCTGGCCGAATTCCCGACAGAGTGAGCGAAGGAGTGAATGAATCTACTCGTTTGTCCCCAGCACACGGCCTGGCACAGAGCTGGGTGAACGAAAAAGACGATGGAGGGTCTTCTGGAGTACTCACACCCAGCCCTCAGCTCAGTGAATTTCACAGCCCCTCCCCGCCGCAGGGGGCCTTGGGGGCTTTAGCTGAAGACTGTGGAAGTGAGGGGCTGGGCAGAGTGAGTTCCCACTCATTGTCCCCAAAGCTACAGACTCTGGTACACACAAACCCACACACACACATTTTCCATGTTTGGTTTACAAGATGTCAGTCTCCCAAAATCTGGAAATGTGGAAATATCTGGAAATACTAAAGGGAGCCCAAATTTGCCCCCGCCTTCCTGGGAAGATCTTGGGTTGGCTCAAGTCTGAAGGTGTCTGTGCCAGGATGGGTCCAAGGGCCCTGGTCCCCCGGAGGGTACAGGAGCTGGTGGGGCGCGGCGGGATGCAGAGACCATCCCTGATGGCGCGATAATGGCGGACGAGGGATTAGTGCGACTCTGCTCAGAGCAGCAGCGGGGTTGGAGAAGGAAGGGGCCGATCGCTGGGAAAGATATGACTATTTAAAGATAATGATTGCATAAATTTAATTAGCACACTTTCACGCGGCAAATGGCCGTTTTGTAATTAATGTATTTGGCCTTACTAAGCATGAAAGATCCCATCTCCTCCCCCTCCCCTCCCGCTCCCCCTCCTCTGCGGCCCTTAATGAAAGACAGAGAGCAAGTGACAGAAACAGTTTGTCAGCGGCTCCAGGTGTCAGGGGCCTAATTGGCTGAGCTGTGGGGAGGGGGGGCGGGCAGGAGGGCCTAGAGGGGTAGGGAGGGTGCCTCCTTGGCTCACCAGGCCCAGGTTGGGAGAGGAAGAGGAGGATGGGGAGGCCTAAGCTCTTGGCCCCCTGGCATGGAGAGGGGGGCGCTCCCTGTCCATAATTGCCAGAGACGGGAATGCAGATTGGCTGTGGCAGGGAGTGAGTGGTGGCAGGCAGGCCTCGTTAGTACCTGGGCAGACAAGCTGGCACATATCAACATGCGTTAGGGGCTCGTAGCTGTGATAGCTCAGGCCCCGCTCACCCCTCCCAGGAGCAAAGCCCTTTCAGTGGAATAAAGGACTTAATGAGCCTCAGTTTCCTCTTCTACAAAATGGCCCCCGGTTTTCCAAAGGCTCAAAAAAAAAAAAATGACCACAACCAGCCATGATTAAGCACCTAGTATGTGCCAAGTACCTACTATGCGCAGGCAGCACTGCCATTCACTCCTTACCACAGCTAGCAGGAGGATGGGTATTTTTATTTCCCTGAAATTCAAATGCATTTTATCATCCTTAGTGCCCTTCTATGGCGGAGGGAGCGGCCGGGTAGCATCACCGCCAGGTAGCAGTGATGACAGAGCTGTGTGCAAAGCTTTCGCTGACGTCTTCCGATAAGATCAAGTAAGGCCAGCATCAAACTGTCTTAGATCCAGTGAAATATGGGTACTGGCTGCTCCATGTTAGGGGTCAGAAACCTCGGGCTCTGGGAAGCTAAAATAATTTCGCCAAGTCTGCAAGTTACTTAGTAAGTGGTGAGCTAGGATCTGAACTCAGAAAATGTAACTCCCAAGTTAATGCTCTTTCTGGCATCTACCTGCAGGGTCAGCTCAGCGCTGTCCTACCCCCGTGGCACCATCCTCCCCTGCAGGTTGGCTCAGATGCATGACTGGCTTCAGTGGGTGGGCATAGCTGTCAATTGCAATGATGCCCGCCAAAGTCAGAGCTGCCTGATTTTCTTGTGGGGTGATGGGAAACAGGGTTGAAGAGGTTCCAGCCACCACGCCTGACCTTTGGGCCATCTTGAGGCTGGACGCACTCTCACCTCTGGCCATGACCTTCCATCGTCTTCATGAGCTGCCCGCTGCCAGCCTCAGCCACGGGCCCCTGCCCCGACCCCAACCAGCCCAGCCCCTGCCCAGTTTTCTCCGAGGAAGGCAGGGCAGGGAGGCCTTGAGCTTGCCTTGGTCGGGCGGAGCAGGGCCCAGCCAGCCTTCTCCCTGACCAAATTCAATTTCAGAGCTTAATGAGTTTGCAGAGGAGCCGGGTGAGCTCGCTGACGCCACTCCTTGCCGGCTGGGTGGTTCCCACCCTGGCCACCGAGTGCGGAGCAGCCGGAGCAGGGAGAGCCCTGGGCTCCATTGAGAGTGGCGGGGGCACTGAGCGAGTGAAAAATGTCAGAGCAAATTGCTCTTGACAGCGTTAATATCTGCACCTCATAGCAATAATTACATGTAAATAAATAGCAAAATGACACTCAGCTGGAGGCAGCTCGGGGAGGACAGACGCTGCTAAGGACCAGCTGGGGACCCAAATGCTCTGCTCCGTCCTTTTCTTTCCATCTTAGGGTCTCTGCTTCCCCCCCTCACTCCCAACCCGATTCTTGCTGCAGCACAGGGAAAGGACCTCAAGATCCTGGCCACTCATTAAAAATGTAACGGGAAAGAAAAACATTTGGGTCCCCATGGGGGAACAGTAGGACCAAGCCTCTTGGGATCTCCTTTCTCCCTGAGCATCTCATTTCCCCTACGGGTCTCTGCAGAAACATGCCTCTGAAATCCACGACTCTGCCCTGACCTCTTGGCCTTGACCCTCACACATCCGCCCCAATCCAGGTCCTCCTCCTGCACCCCCCGTTTCTGTCTATGACTTCCGGACCCTCTTCGGCATTCACACTCAGGAAGTCCAGTCATCTTCGACTCCTCCCTCAGTGCCAACACCCATGATGATGCAATACCACGTGCCATGCAAACTCACGAGCTAAACACGGTGCGACTTCCTGGAGAGTCAACTTCGCCCGATGCTAATTTATTGCATTATTATGGCCAACAAATATGGCTCCACTGTGGCAAGGAATGCAAAGTGAGCATGCGTTTTAAAGATAATTCATGAAAGTCTGTGTGATACCCCCCGCAGGGCGTCAGGGGGAACACACTCCACCATTACCAGGGGTACTTGGAAGAGAGGTTTGAGGAGCGCAGTGTGTAACCAGAATTGCCTCTCGTACCTTGTTTGGGGGCCTATTCATTTGTTGGTTTGGATTTGCGCTTTGGTCTGCAGAAGCAAGGACCATGCCTTACCCATGTCCGGACACACAGGACTTAGCAGAAGGCCTTTGGAGGTGTTTGAGGAAGGAGGAAATGAAACGAAAAGAAAGGGAAAGAAGGAAGGGGAAGGTGGAGGAAGGCTGGAGATGGGGAAGAGGAAGCCGCTGCCCAGGGAAGCGACATTCTCCAAATGCGCCCAGGTGTGCGATGTGGCTGGACTGAACACAGGGTTCCACTCTCCCCTCCCCAGAGGGGCCCGGGAGTCGTCCTCCTGAACCTCGGCCTCCCTCACCTCTTTGCCTGCGCCGCAGAGAGTTCCTACGAACGAGGGCTCCCCCCGCGAGGGAGGAGCACCGAGGGCCCTCCAGCTACCTCGGGCCTCGCCTGCCTCACCTGCACGGGGCAGGGAACGCAGGCTCATTCTTTTCTAAACAAATATCTTCTCCAGAGCAGCCCCCGAGTCCCACACCGTCTTGTTTAGCACACCGACTAATCCACTTATCGAGGATAAAGCGCCTGTGAATCCCCATTTGATAAAAGCAGCCACAAAATTAGCAAAAACGTGCCCACGGCTCCTACGTACCAAACAAACAAGAGGCTGGGGACTGCGCAGAGCGACGTTGTCTCTTTTCAGTCCCAGGGCCCGGGAGAGACGCGGGAGAGATGCAGGAGGAGATAGTAGCTTTCTAGCTGGCGCCGTGAGCTGGGCAGGGGAGGCACTGCCTTGGGGTACACGGGAAGGGGTGGGCAAGGTGGGGAATGGAGCCCGAATGGAGTTCTTGCCCCAACCTAGCCTGTGTGCACCCCAGTACCAGCCTGGACCCCCAGGGCCCATTACAGCCCAATTCCATGACCCGACCGCTGCACCCACTCGTAATTCTAGCTCGGCGTTCTTCAATGCTTCCCCATGCCCAGCAGCATTCCAAGTATTTCACATGTTAACCCGTTTATTCCTCAGAACAACCCTCTGAAATGGCTACTACTGTCATCCACGTATTGTCGTTGAGGAAGCTGAGGCACACAGAGTTCAAGATCACACAGCTGATGACCGCTGTTTCCGACTGGAAAGTGAGATTATCTAAGTTTTATAATCTACTATTTATCTCATGTCATAACTCTCCCGTTCAACCATGACCAATTCAACACTCAGCCCACATCTCCACCCATGGTCTCTAACTCTGGCTGCAGTCCCCTAAACCACCTGGCTCTACCCCCAACTGCCTGCGGTCCTCACCCCTGCCGCACCTCACAGGGCCTTCAAGTGGTTGAAGCCTGTGGCCCCATATACGACCTGACAACTGTCAAGTTCACCTCGCTGAGTCACTGACAGAGCTGAGTTATCCCACGTCCACCGTCACTGACTCTGTTTTCAGGGCTGTGGGGGCCTCCCGGCCAGCCCCCGACGGCCTCTCTGCTTTGTCCCCAGGAGCTCGGGGTGCTTTGCTGACATGGCCTCCTGACCACGGCGGCGGCAGCAGCAGCAGCATTATTAATTGTCACCACCACACAGACGGAGACTGAAAACAGAGCCCCGAATGAAAACTCAGTCAACTGGCTCATCTGAGGGTGGCTTTGAGGAGGGGTCTCTTCTCTTCTTCTGGTGGCTGCAGAAGGTTGAAAAAGAGGGAGGGACCAGGAGGGGATTCTGGAAGGCTCGGTCCTGGTGCTTCCCACACACCTACCAACTCTGGTTTGGAGAGGAGGGGCTGGTCCCAGGCCTAGAAGGTGGGGACATTAATCACAGGAGAGCACCTGTCAGGGTGGCATCTGGAACTAAAGGGAAACACTTGGCAAAAGGGCAGGACTTCTCACCC
Organism: Mormoops blainvillei; assembly: GCA_004026545.1. Lineage (NCBI taxonomy): Eukaryota > Metazoa > Chordata > Mammalia > Chiroptera > Mormoopidae > Mormoops > Mormoops blainvillei. Next base: position 78,611 of record PVJD01002975.1, on the reverse strand, counting down.
CGGGCTCCTGGGGCTCTGGGACCAACCATCACCACACCAGGAGGCCAGGGCCAGGAGTGGGGCATCTGGGGTTCAGACCCGGGCAGCCCGCTTTGCTTGGGAAAAGGTCCCTGCCACAGACGCCTGGACTGTGGGAGCAAGAGAGGCGTGTGGAGAGAGACGGGGCTCTGGCAGGTTCCCATGGCGGGGGATGACGGGGTCGGGCTGCTGCTGTTCCTGCCGATGGAGGGACCCAAAGCTCCTTCCCTCCCCAAGGCGGCCAGCTGGGAAGGCGGTGGCAGGACTGGAGTCAAACTCCGGTCTGTCGCTGTCCCCGTCTGCACACCTCTCTCTGTGGTGCTCTGTCTCTTGTTCTCTGTCTCTCTCTTCCTGTTTCTGTCTCTCTCCGAGTCTGGGTGTCTCTCTCTCCACGTACGTCTCTCCTGGACTCTCTTTCTGTCTCCCTCTCCCCTCTGTCTCCACTGCCCCTCTGTCCCTGCCTTTCCCTGACTGTTCTGAGAGTCTTCCTGGACCCACCTCCGTTCTCTCCTCCAGCATCTCACACCCTGATTCTCTCTAGGGACCTGTCCATCTGTCCTCTTCCATGCCCTTCTGCTTCCCGCCCCTCTGCACCTGCAGCCCGAGGTGCCTCCTGAATGAGCCCCGGAGCTTAGCACACCAGGCTCAAGCCCTGGTCAGCTGGTTGTGAGCCCAGGACAGGCCTCTACAGCCAGAGGAACCCTCAGCCCGCCTCCTCTGCCCCTTGCGTCTTCCCCGGGACCTCGGGGCCGGGGTGGGGTTTCAGCTTCCCTCCCAGGCCTCTTTCTTCCTCCTTCCTCTGTGGTCCTGGATGGTCGGTCTACTCAGGGTCATCGCAGGGAGCTGACAGGGCATTTGGGAGCTGGGGAGGTGAGGAGGGCATGATGAGGTCATTTCGGCCAGTGCTTCTCAAACTTTCCTTTGCACATGGGTCCCCTGGGAACTTGTTAAAGTGCAGACCTGACCCGGAGTAGCAAGAGTTTGGTCTAGGCCCTGCCTGCTCTGGCAGCCCAGCATGGGGGAGGGAATTCAATCCTGCATGGTGCAGACCTGACTTTTGAATTCTGACAATGTCCCTTGCTGTCGACCTTGAGTCTGCAAACTGGGAGTGATGATTTCAGGCCCTCCGGGCTCAGGGAGGATCAAACAGCTACAAATACCTGCTTGACCGCCAGGTTCTCAACAAATCAGAGGTGCCATCGCTGTTCTATGGACAGTAATCAATGCTGAAATAGCGACCCTGCTACTTTAGGGGCCAAAGCAAAATGGGACCCTAGTTGGGACAGCTGCTTCTCCCCGAGATCCAGAGAGGGAGAAAAGGGGTGACTGGGGCTGGAGTCAGCAAGGAGCCTGGGGAGTTTGGGGCTGGGGAGGGCATTGCCTATAGGTGGGGAAGGGACCGTGGTCCCTTGCGGGAGGCTCAGGAGAGGCTGCCCCGGGGCTTCATGCCTCTGTTCCAGCCTGGACACATTCCTTTTGTGTAAGACACTTACGAGGGCCCTCATAGGACCTTAACCCTCCGACACTCTCTCCTGGTCCCCAGCAGACCAGCAGGATGGAGGCAGAGGAGCTGGGCAGGGGCTGGTCTGACTCACACAGTCCCCATCCCCCCAGAGTCTCTCCACCTTCTGTCTGGTGCCCCAAGCTGGACAAGGTTTCCCAGGGCTTTGAGTCAAGGTGGCGCTTGTCCATATCACTCAGAGCAGAGTGGCAGAGATGGCTCTAAATGCTGTCCACCGGCCCTCTGCAGTGACCTGGCCATGGCCACACCCACCGTGCCCTCAGGAAAGCCCTGCGCTAGCCCCTGAGTCTTTCTAGGCAGTGGGAAGAGGGCTGGCTACTGCAGATGTCTCTGTTTTTAAAAAGGAGACCATGGGTCCACCATTTCTAGGGCGCCTTCCGGCTTGACGACTGCGGGAGAGGGATCTCAGCTCAATTCAAACAGCCCCTCCCCTGTACCACTTCCTAGAGAAATCGGGGAGAGGGAGTCGGGGTGTTGATGCGGTGTTGACAAGGCCAGGCCTCAAACCTGCGGCCCCAGATGGTGCCTCCTTTAACATCCGGACCCCCCAGGCCCGCAAGAGACCTACCCGGTCAGCCCGTCCAGCAGTTTAGGTCTTTAACAGGTTTTCCAGCAGTCTTGACAAAACCAGATTCTGCCCGCACCCCTACCCCCAGAGAGGGCGAGATCACTGCTTTTGTAAGTCTTCCTTTTCCCACTTTCTTTTTTGCTTTTTAAAGGTTTATTTTATTCTCATTTGAGAGAGAGAAAGAGAGAGAGAGAAACATCAGTTGGTTGCCTCCCACACGCACCCCAACTGGGGATCGAGCCTGCAACCCAGGCATGTGCCCTGACTGGGCATCAAACTGGTGACCTTTTGGTTACGGGACAATGCTCCAACCAACTGAGCCACACCGGCCAGGGCACCCCTTTCATCTTTCCATCCCTGGCCAGCTCTGCTGTGAAAAGCCCTTCCTCGTCCCATGCTGAATCTGCCTCCCGATGGCGTCTACCTGCTGCCGCCACCCCAAAACACACTGGCTCTCTCTGTCCCCAGCAGCGAACAATCCCAAGGAGATTTAGGTGAGAGGGTGAAGGTTCCCTTTTGGCCTCACTTTATATAATCTGCTCACCTAACCACCAAGGAAGGGGGTTGGGAAGCAAAGGTGGACCCCCAGGTGGTCCGTGCAGCCTAGCCAGGTCGACAGTGCTCCCCTTGGCAGGAGGGTGCTGGGGGCCACTGGTACCCCTCCTCGGTCCCTGCCTGGGGCACCCCCTCCTCTCTGGAGGCTTCTGGCTCCAGGTGTGCTTGCTTGTCTCTTGTGGAACTAACTAGAAAGTCCCTGAAGGCAGGGGCCACAGCTGGGCATAGCATGGATGTTAAGTGGCCAGTGTGTGCCCACGGCCATTTATTGGCCCCCAGCTACATGCCAGGCTTTGTGCCTGAAACCGGCCACCAGGACAGCCTTGTCCTTGCTTTAGGGGGAGGCAGCACTGTCCACAAAGTTAAAATTCAGAGGCAAAACAGGCAAGGCTTCTGGGAGGAAGTGACCAAGGAGCTGAGACAGAGAGAGGAATAGGGTGTGGCTAGTGAAGAGAGGGGAGAGAATGTTCCAGCAAGGGCACTGGTGAAGAGAGCCATATGAGCGAGTTGGGGGTGGGGGAGAAAGCCCTCATGGGAGGCACCACCGCGGAAGAAAGTGCCCTTCTGCTTCTTTCGCTGGGTCAGCCTCGCCGGCACTGTCCCCTGGCCACTGCTCACCTGGGACAGAGAGCCAAGGCAGGACCCGCGGCCACGGGCCCAGCGTCGGGCCCGACGTCGGGCCCGGCCCAGGCTGCCGCTCGGCATCTGGGGCTCAGCGTTCCAGGGGGCAGCCGGCCCACTGCTGCCCCCCATCCCAGGCCAGACAGCAGGAATTAAGCAGGCCGCGGAGCCGAGCGCGTCCTTATCTCGGGGAGACAGTTGTTGGGAATCACTTTGACTGAGTGGTTTTGTCTCCCCGCATTTTCCACTGTCAGGCGGCCTCGGGCCATGGATCAAAGGCTCGGCGGCGGCAGCAGCGGTGGCGGTGGCGGCGCAGGGCACAGGGAGGGGTGGCTGATCCAGCCAGATCCCCCCTTCCACCACCCCCCAGTGCCTCCACCCCTTCCTGGACCCAGGTCGGCTGGGCCCCCAGAACCTGTGCGCAGTCCAGCCTGCAGGCCCGGCATTAAAGGGTTGGACAAGTTGGAGAGATGGAGGTGATGGGGAGGCATTGGGAGAGAAGAAATGGGAGAAGGGGACGGAAAGGGGAACAGGGTGAGGGGAGGGGCTGAAGATGGAGCAAGAAGGTGTTCGTGAGAGAAATCTGGAAGTGAGAGAAGGGGTGAAGAATGAGAGAGATTAGGGGGAAGAATGGGGAGGGGAGCTAGGGGCGGCTGGGATTGATAGGAAAGGAGGAAGGAGGGAGAAAAAGAGGGTCTGAAAGAAGGTAAGGGGGCAGAGAGGATCCCGTCTGCAGAGGTGCAGGCGGTTAGGAGGGGGCGGTACAAATGGGGTGAGGGGCAGGGGCCTGAACGGGGAGGGGAGCTGGGAGAAGCCAGGTCTTAGGGGGAGGAAACGGGGCAAGGAGAGACAGAAGCAGAGGCGGTGTCCAGAAAAGAATCAGAGGTTACTTTCCCATCAGCAGGGCCCACGAGAAGGTTCTGGGATGAGGGACAGGCCATGGAGACAAGACTGGCTGGAGAAGAAGGCAAGTGGGATAACAGGCCTGGTTGGGCCAGGGGTCGGGGAGAGTCTGCCCTCCCCGCAAAGAAAGTGCTGGCCCTTGTCACTGATGGAAACAGCGGTGCGGAGTGGGGTGCCCGGCCGAAACTGCACAGGAGTTAGAGTTAGCAGCCAGGCCTGACTTTCCAAAGGCCCCCCAGTGATGCCCTGGGGGACAGTGGCCCAGATCTCTGATGCTCCCAGAAGCCCCAGCTGCCCCAGCAGAACTCCTAGGGCAGCTCAGAACACCTGTCCCCTCAAAATGTTCACAGCTGGGGAGAGGACCGGGAAAGACAGGGGGCCGGGTGTGAGGATCGGGAGCGAGGAGGAGGCGCTACGGCTGCGGCTGGGGTGGGGCAAGTGCCGGGATGGAGGGGTGAGAAGGAGCAGGGAGACTCCAAAGGGCTGGGGGAAAATTAATTCTGCAACAGGGGGTCTGGGCTGGGCCCTGTACCCCACTCATTGTGCAGCCTTGGGAGCCCCCGTCTGCAAATAGCTGCTCACATTGTGCAGACACCAACGAACAGGCTTTGTGTACATCAACTCAGATGCGCTCTATGAGACAGGAACTCTTACTAGTCCCACTTTGCAGAGGGGGAAGCCGAGGCAGAGAAGAGCCTGTTTGGGGTCATACGAGTAGGAAGCGACAGTGCTGGGGACTGGGCCCAGGCCCAGGGATTCCAGAGCCTGCACCTTGACGCCCCCGCTCTCCTGCCTCTTAGGGTGCTGGGCATAGCCGAGATCAAAGAGTCACGTTTGGGGCCTCAAAGAAGTCACCGGCAAGCAGAAAACAGACCATATTTGTGACGTGTACTACATAACAGCCTGGTTTCTGGGGCCAGGCTGGTGGGTTCAAGTCCAGGCTCTGCTGCTTGTTAGCAACTTATCTTACGCAAATTATTGAAACTGCTTGTGCCTCTGTCCCCACATTCGGAAGACAGAAGTAACTGAGGCCCTCCCCTTCAAAAGGTGTGTTATGAAGGTTAAATACCACAGCATCTGGCCTGTGGTAAGTCCTCAAAACAAAACAAAACAAAACAAAACTGAATCATTATTATTACTATCGGTACGAGCACTTTTAATATACTGATCAAGTGTGATAAATAAGCAATGAAAGCACAACTAACCCACCATGAGGGGGCGAGGGAAAGCTTCCTGGGAGGGGCCAAGCCTGAAATGATTCGCGGAAGTGGGACTGAGAAGCTGACGGGGCCCTGGAGAAGGAGGCCGGTGCAGAGCAAGCAGCAGGTGCAAAGTCTTGGGGGCTGAGTAGGGCATGGCCCTAGGGGACCCTCCAAATCACCCCGTCTCTCCTGCCTGGGGCCTTGCCTGGCCTCCCAGGTCCAGTGGCCGGCCATCCGGGAGGCCTCCCTCCCGCTGGGGACCCCAGGGATGGGCCTGAGCAGCTCCGAATCCGCCCGCGTATTAATTGCTAATCTCCCTCATTTTCTTCCCTCTATCTGCGGAGACTGTCTCGTTCAGGGCCCCTGTGCTAATGAAGAAGAAGGACAAATCCTCTATTTGCATTCTTTCCCACCCAGCCAGGCAGCTCTGAACAGCTCAATGGGAAACCCGCAGGCCCAGGCTGTGCCCCAGGAGGGCGCGGAGGCGGCGCAGGATGGGAGGGCCGGCCCCGCCCGCAGATCTCGAGGTTGTGGCTCACACGTTCATGCAAAGAACCCACAGAAATGAGACCCTGAGCAAGAAAGTTCCTTACTAGCAGTTCGTCCATCCCTTTAATTGCACAGATGGGGAAACTGAGGCCTGGAGCAGGGAGATCACATAGAGGGTCAGAAGCAGAGCCGGGAGGGAACTCAGATCTCCTGACATTCCAACCAGTGACCAGGCCGGACTCCGGCTGGGACCAACCTCCAGTCCCAGAAACACAACGGCCTAAGCAGAGAAACCTAGCGGGCCATCACTAACTCTGTTTCTGATCGGGGCAGGGAGAAGCAGAGAGGGAAAACTGCACTGAGTAAGCTCTTCCTGAGTGCCAGGCACGGCACTGAGTATAAACAGTCTCATTTATGCCTCACCATCCCACGAGGTGAGTAGCATTACCCCGTTTTACAGATGAGGAAACGGTGGCTCAGAGAGCTCATGTAACTCGCTTGTGGTCACAGGGCAAGTCAACAGAGGATCGGGGATCTGCACCCTGGTCCGTATGATCGATCCCTTGAGTCCACGATGTATCTGAATCAGACACTGTCTTCAAAGTTGCCATATTATTTGCTGCTGTCTGGTCTGCGCCAGCCTCCCATCCCTTCCTGCTTTCCCCTGAGCCAATCCTGCCTCCTCTTTGAGACTCCTCTTCCGGGAAGCCTTCTGCAGCCCCGTCTTCCTTTCTCCAAACTCCTCTGCTCTGCCTACTCTGCCTGGCCAGAAATCTCACTAAATTGTCAACAACTGATCCTCTCATTGCTCGGGGTGGGGGGTGTAGGGGACGAGGAGTACTATCTCCCCCCAGAGGTACTTGGTAAGAGCAGACACAGCCGTGTGTATTTCTTTTTTGAGCCTCCCTATATGCCGTGCTTGATAAATGAATTTGAAGGGAATCATGTCATGAAGTTCAAGTGCAAACTGAGCGATCGGTTGCCTCAAAAAGCTCTTGGGAAAGACCACGGCTACGCGTCATCACGTAGAACCCACAGAAATCTGGCCCTGGGCAAGGAGGTTCCTTACTAACAGTCTGTCCATCTCTTTAATTGCACAGATGGGGCAACTGGGGCCTAGGGCGGGAGATCTCACAGCGGGTCAGAAGCAGAGCTAGGAGGGAACTCAGATCTGTAGCACTCCTGGGGCTGGTCAGCAGAGCTTGGAGACCTACTAAGCGCCAGACCCTGAGTTCTGTGTGTTACCAAATAAATCATCTTACACCTGCTATCACTGCCTCGCCTGTGGTCCTACTGAAGACCATGGTCCCTGACGTCGAGGGGTACATGGAAGCATCTAGGTCTCCCCTCCCGGCTTGCTTAGGCCAGGAAGCAGCAGAGAAGCTCCAGCCCACACCTTCTCAAGGTGTGGGGTCCAGCCTGATGCAGATGTTTCAAAGTGGTGGGCAAAACAGAGGCCCAGACTGGCCATCGCGAGCAGCCCTCAACCTCTATCTCTTGTCCACCCTCGGTGGAGTGGGCTTGAGACGCCATCGCCCCAGAATCCCACCCGGTCCTCTACACAAGGAGAAAAGGCCGGGGTTGCCCTCCTGCTGCTCCCCCAATGATAAAAGACCCCGAAGTCGCCCTGAAGCCAGACAATTAGCCAGGTCCCCCAATTCCTAGCAGAGCCGTGCGTGGGCACGATTCTCTCCCTCCCCCCGGCTCACCAGCAGTCTGGAAAGTTCCTGATCCCAGTCTCGCCTCTCTCTGCCGCCCCCTTGTCCCCCTCCACCCAGGAAAAGAGGGCGAGAGGGGCAGAGACATAAACACGGGTCTGTTTTCACAGGAGGGGAGGCCCTGTCCGGGCCTCTCCCCGTGGGCTGGGGCGGGGCCTCTGATTGACAGGAGCAGGCGGTTTTGTTTGGCCAGGAGCCTCCAGGGGGGAAATAGCTCAGCTTTTCCCACTGAGGTAGGTTAACCGTGGACAAAGGCAGAACTGGGTGTGAGAGCAGGATCTTGGCAGAGTCTGTCTCCCCAGGGGCTGGAAGCCCTCGAGGATGCCCAGGGCCCCCTGGCCCATTCTCTGAGCCCTGGAGCTGGCCTGGCCAGGAGTCGAGGGGAAGGGGCACTTGAGGGTAGGGGATGCCCGAGGAGCTGAGTGGGCAGTTTCCACGGCCCTTATTGGGTGCCCTGATCAGGACGGCGATGAGGAGCTGGCAGCTATTGCTGGGGGCAAGGGCGTCTCTGGGTGCTGGGCTGGTGTCACTGGGTACGGAGGGAGCCAGTTTGGCTTCAAGTCCAAGAAAACCTGGCCACAGACTCTTGGCCCTTTCCACACACTGACCTCTGACCCCACACCATCATGGCTGGTCATGGTGAGAAATGGTGAGAAATGGGTGGGTGGGTGGACAGAGTGACTCAGTTAGCTTTTCCCTAATCCTGGGAAAAACCACTCAGAGCCAGTGTCCTTGCAACGGGGGCCAGTCGGCCCTCCCATCTCAGCTCGTCCTTGCCCAGAGCCCTGGGGGAGGGGTGGCGGCAGCCTTTCCTGTGCTCTCTGCAGAGCGGGGTGCTACTTGCAACCCAGGAGCCTCTAACTGCCAAGACTGGGGGCAGCGGAACACCCCACACTGTCCTGGGTTGGAAACCAACTCAGTTATTTTTCAACCGATTGAAGGGAGTGAAGGAGAGAGGAGAGGGAAGGGGGAAAGCAATGGAAGAGGCAGGCTGTGCATAAGGCTGGGCTGGAAGCCAGGGCGCAGGTGGACGAGTGGGGCAGAATGAATGCACATTTATTAAGCGCCTACTATGTGTCGGGTGCTTTACTCCAATTCTCCTTTAGTCCTCACGGTGCCCTGGAGAGGTAGGGATTACTACTCGAATTTTCGGATGAGGCGAATGAAGCCCAGAGAGGTTAGGCAAGCTGCCCCAGGGCCACAGAGCAACTTAGAAAGTGGCCGAACCAGAACTTCGACCCAGGGCTCCTCACTAGCAAAGGCCACACGGTTCCCCTCGCCCAGGGGCCCGAGGGAGAGGCTTCTTCGGGAAGGGAAAGCATAGGAGAGACCTGAGAAGGCGAGAAGGCGAAGGGAAGGAAGGTGGAGGCAGAAGAGCCACAGAGAAGGGGGGAGAAGGAAGGGCTGGCGGAGCCCAGAGGAGCGCTGGGCTGGGGTTAAAGCCCCATGTTTCTACAACCCGCTAAGCCGGAGAAATGAATTCTGATCCCTCCAAAACCCAACCTTGGGAAATGTGCGAGAGAAGGGTCCCCTTTCAGGAGAGCAGGAAATCCTCCACACCTCCTCCCGATGCCCCGGTAATGCCAGGATGTCCCCAATCTGCTTTGAGGAACGGAGAGATTAAGAATAATAAAAAAATTGCAATAAAATGTGTGTGAAGGAGGGGGTAATTGTGGACAAACGCAGCATTCAAATTCATTTTTCAGCTCTTTTACACACCATTTCAATCTTATTTTCTGCTTGTTAATGAGATCTTGTTGCCTCGGCTAGGCAAAACCTTCCAATATCAGGACGTAATTGCACATAATTTTCTCTCCTACCAGTGATTTGCATCAGTTTTTTAAAAAATTCTGGGCTATTTAACACCCTACACTCCCCCTCCCCGTCTTCCTGCCTACAAATCTCCCACTCCCTCCTCCTTCCCCGTCCCTGGTCCAGCAAGACTCATTTTAAATGCTTATTATAAATGCAGTGTCACCAATAAAGGAGGGGAAAACACAAAGAGGAAGTGAGAGAAGAGTCAAAGGAGCTTCCTGTGCCCACCGCGTGAGGGGCACAGCTCAGGTCCCTTGCAAGTGGACTTGATCCCATCCTGCTGAGCGTCAAGGGGCGGTGTGGCGGTCTGGGTCAGGCAGGTCTGCCTTAGAGTCCGTCTCCGCCACTCGCCTGCTCTGTGGCCTTCAGCGAGTTACTTAACCTCTCTGAGCCCCTTTCCCCAAGCTCATGGTTTCTGTGGGGCTCAAATGACTTCATAGAGGCCAAGTGCTTACGCAGGACTTGGCACCCCACTGGTGTGCAGCCGATGGGGTGTCTTTCCTTGCTGAGTTGGACCCCCTGGAGGCCTTGAGTGATGCCAGGAGGCAGCGGTGGGCACCCGCTGCTGAGGGGCATTGGGGAGACCCCATTCATCAGGAAATAAACATAAAGCCTTGAGCTTTAGCTCTGCTGGGCTTGGGAGGGGGAAGCTCTGAGCCTGGCTGTGCCCCTGTGGCTGCAAACCTCAGCTTTCCCACACGGACCACAAGACCAACCTCCCTGGACAGATACGACAGAATAGTATCGTGGGCTCTGAAGCCGGACTGTTCGAATCCTAGATCTGTCAATTTCCAGAATCCACCATGGAGCCCGGCACGCGGTAGGGGCTTAATAAATATTTGTTGGATGGATGGATGGGTGAATGGATGAAGGATGGATGGACGACCCTGGATAACTGCGTTTCCTCATCTACAAAATGAAGGTCACAAGAACCTCCAAGACTCAAGGAGTGAAGGCAGGTGCGGCGTTTAGCCTCATCCATGGCTGGCCCATCACAAGCGTTCACTCCACGCTGGCTGCCATTGTAGCTGTGACAAGCGCAGGAAAGAAAGGACAAAAAGGCCTGGTTTACTGTGATTGTGGCCAGGTGATGAACTGCACGCTTAGAGAAAATTTTTTATTAGTTCACTGTGGGGGAGACGGTAAATATGTAAATCCCTTTACACATTCCTTCGTGTTAAGCTTCAGAGAGGAGCAGAGCAGGCTGCCAACGTGGGCCATTATGAAGGAGCAAAATGAGTGGTGTTGGTGAGACAGAGATGCCCCCTCTCCAAGGGGCAGGGGCTGAAGCCCTTGGCTGGGATCTGCGGCCACTGACAGTGTGCGGATGTGATTTGGGGCAATTTTCTCCCCCTCTCTGGGCCTCGGTTTCCACTTCTCATTCTGGTAAAGTCTGAATCTAAAACTGCTTGCGGGGAGAAGGAAGTGTCCTCCTGGGGACGCACACACAGGTCCTGAGGAAGCCCCCGGTCCAGGGCAGCCTACCTCTGGTCTCCAGCCCAGATGACCCTCGAAATGGCAAAACCTCGCACCTGACCGTTTGCGCGGGAGCCTGGGTTGGCAAGCGCTACGGCTGTGAATGACTTCCGGGTACCTGCCTCTCCCATCACAGGGAGGGGGACCCTTCAGGAGAGGGCTGCAATTCTGCCATCACACTAGGGCATCTAAGGACATGACCTCCTGGGGACAGGAGCTGGATCCCTCCTCTCAGACCAGGAGCTCTTCGGGCAGGAACCATGTCTCCCCCATCCGAACTGGGACATCCCTAAGGACAGGCCTAGGTGTCCCCTTTCTATTTCCCTGCCCACTACCCTAAAAGCATGCCTTGCTTGAGATTCCTAAGTGAGGGCCAACGTGAACTGATGAGTCTGCAAGTATCAGATTATTCAAAGCCATTCAGGTCACCACAGGTTCCTTTTGTCCTAAGTTGCCCTGAGTTATTTTCCAAGTGACTGACCCTCAGCCTGGAGTGAAGGGGATGGAGTGGTCTGGGGGCTCTTTGGGTCCTAGCCTCCAATGAGACAGCAGAGAGAAAGGTCTCATGGACAGAAGTTGTTTTCCTCTTCAGAAGGACCCGTTGCACAACGCTGGGGACGTCTGTATGTTGCGTGCTGAGTGCCCGAGCCCATGTGGCTGGCCTCTGAGGGGGGGCGAGGGCTGGGCTAGCAGAGAAACAGCCTGTGCTTATCCAAACCTCTGGGAAGGCTTCTCCCTGTGTGAGTCAGCTCTGCCCATTGGCCCCTAACCTCTGGTCCTGGCCTCAGTTTTCTCATCCATGATGAGGCCTGAATGAGCTTTCCCCTCCACCAAGCTGAAGGTACCGGTTTCCTGAGATGGTTTCTTCTTGCTGCCAACCAATCTCTAAAAAAGACAGTGAGTGTGGGCATTTCTGAGGCAAGAGTGTGAGTGGTTAAGAGCTCAGGCTCTAGAGAGAAGGGCTGAGTCCTGGTTCTGTCCCTCTATCAGCTGATTTCTCAAAAGAAACCTTATAGGCAAGAAGGGGTTGGGAAGAACTACTCAAAATCATGAAAGGCAAGGACCTACATCCAAAGTTACTCTATCCAGCAAAGCTGTCATCTAGAATGGAAGGGCAGAGAAAGTGCTTCCCAGATAAAGTAAAGTTAAAGGAGTTCACCATCACCAAGCCCTTATTCCATGAAATGCTAAAGGGACTTATCGAAGAAAAAGAACTTCAAAACTATGAAGAGTAAAAGGACAACAAACTCACAACTATCAACAACTGAACCTAAAAAACAAAAACAAACTAAGCAAACAACTAGAACAAGAACAGAATCACAGAAATGGAGATCACATGGAGGGTTATCAGCGGGGAGGGGAAGAGGGGAGAATGAGGGAAAAGGTACAGGGAATAAGAAGCATAATTGGTAGGTACAAAATAGACAGGGTGGCGGGGGTTAAGAATAATATAGGAAATGGAGAAGCCAAAGAACTTATATGTACAACCCATGGACACGAACTAAATGGGGGAATGCTGGTGGGAGGGGGGTTGCAGGGCGGAGGGGAATAAAGGGGAGAAAAAAATGAGACAACTGTCATGGCATAATCAATAAAATATACTAAAAAAAAGAAAATAAAGGAAAGAATATCAAAAATGCGCAGAGCAGGGTCTGAGTCACAGGGGCCCAGAACGTTTAGCTGTCCTTGTCAACAGTGGCAGGAAGCAGTGCATGACGGCGCTGTTTCAGGATGTTTATTGTCTGTCTGCCCTACTATACTGACAGCTCTGCATGGGCCGGGGTCTTCGTCCCTCATGCTCATTGGCTGATGCCTAGAACAGGGCGGGCCCTGTAGCAGGCACCCATGCCTATTTGTTTACCTTTGAGTCAGGGCTCAGGCCCAGAGCTGAGATGCATGAATGGCTTTTTGGTGAAATTCTGCTGGGCACCCTCTCTGTGCGGTCCCTGAGGCACGCAGCACCCGCTGCCCAGGCTGGGCCTGAGAGAAAGATGGGGTCAACCCCTGAGAAAGATGGGGGCACGCCTTCCCCAGGCAGCAGCAAGCTAGCCAGTATGACAAGTGGGTGCTCAGCAGGGCCCCCAACTTCATCACCCAACATAATCCCTTTGGGCCAAGGCTACCTGGGCAGCAGCGGCAGGGACCTGCAGTCCTGGATGAGGGGACCTGTGTCAGCCCAGAGCCCAGGTAAAAACCCCATCCCACACGGGGCCCATCCTCCCCCTCTTGCCCAGGCGAGCTCCTCCTGCTGGGGAGACAGGACATGGAAAGTGGATCAGTCTCGGTGGAGAACCCCCAGTGCTCCCCAGACCACGGAGGTGTGCTGAAGATTGCCAGGGGGACTGCTTAGACGGAGGAGGGAGCATGCCGGGGGCTGGGGCTCAGAAATGCCAGGAACTTCTCTACGGGACCCAAATGCCAACCCGCCCCGCCCCCGGCCCCCGGCTGCTCCCTTCCTTCAGGAAGTGTTGGGGCTGCCCTCTTCCTTCAGGAAGTGTTCGCAGCTTAACCCCGGAGGGTCACGTGCTCAGAAGCACACATGGCCTGGCCCCCTGTCCGCCCTGCACACAGCCCCCTCTCTCCCCTCAGCAGCTGTTCACCTCCTGGTCCCCTCTGCCCCTGTCAGACCCTCCATCTGTCTTCACACCTTTGGTGGGAACCTCTGGGTGAGTGAGTGTCCGAAGTCCGCCCAATCCATCATGGCCTTGCAGCCTCTCTGCCCTGAGCGGTGGGGAGGGAGCCGCTGAGGGTTGGGCTGGAGCCGGCTGCTCACATCGGTGGGTCAGCTTCTCATCCCCTTCCCTCCCTCACTGAGGCTCAGTTCTGGGCCCACGCAGTGCGGGGAACATCCTCACTCTTTAATCCGCTGTTGAAGACTACAGAAGCCAGAGACCCCTGGTTTGCTCATCTCTCCTCTGCCCTGTGACAAAGTGCTGCTTTCGGAATAGACGCTGAGAGCAGTGGGCCAGGAAGAGCGGTGGTAAGGGAGCCAGGTGCCCTGAACTCGGGCCCCGGCCTGGGCAATGTGTCCTGGGCCCTCCGTCTGTAAAGTGAGATCCCCGGCCACACAACCTCAATGTCCCTCTTCGGATTTCCAAGTGATGCTCCTCCCGCCTGTTTTGTGCCATGAGGCTAGGCCAGGACCACGTTCTCGGGTGTGGGCGCCTCGGGTCTCTGCAGCACCCTCAGAGAGCCAGCTCTGGGATCCTGCCGTGTCTACCTTCTGACTCTGGAAGGTTAGCTGGGCCCGTGAGTCCTTGACACTAAGGAGACAGAGGTCATGGCCTTGAATCGCAAAGAGGCTCTACTGGGTTCCACTGGGAAAACATTCTGGTCTGCTGGTGGCATCACGCCCCCATAACGTGGGCCCCAAGGGGACTTGGTGTGCCGCCGTTACGAACTCTGCATTTGTCTGCATATGTTTACGAGGCGCTCAGCTCGGCATGGACCTGGGCGACGGGCTTTACACAGATCATCTCACTCCATCTTCAATGACCTTATGAGGTAGGTGCTAGATCAGCCCCATTTCATGGATGAGAAAATTAAGGCATAGAGAGGAGGAGGGGACTTATCCACAAGTAAATGATGGAACTAAAATGCAATTAGTCCTCAACTACACATATTAATAGAAGCAAACAGGAATGAACCAAAAACATGCAGAAAATGAACATTCTTAGGAATGTTTTAGGCCAGGGAGGAGGTAGGTGGCAAGTTTTTTCTGTAAAGGCCAGATAGTAAATATTTTAGGCTTTGCAATCCACCTGGTCTCTTTTGCAACTACTCAACTCTGCTGTTGAGCACAAAAGCAGCCATAAATACTACATGAAGGAACATGGCTGTGTGTTAATAAAACTTTATTTACAAAATCAGGCCGCTGGGTGGGCATGGCCAAGGTGGGGGGGTGGGGCGGGGGCTGCATGTAGTTGGCTGCCCCTTCGGCCCCCTTTCATTGCAGGAATCAGGTTTCTATACTAGTCATAATTGTCTTGGTCGTGGTGGGGGGCGGTGGAAAAGAGGACTAAGGTTTGCTTGGCCCCCATTTTGTGCCAGGCTCTGGGTTAGGTGCTTTGACCTGTTAGCACGTCAGTGCAGAGAACGTCTTTCTTAGCGGGTTAGCGACACCCTTTGTTTGATGGTTCTTTTGTTTAATGCGGGTAAACTGAGGCTCAAGGATGCCGCCTTGCCTAACACCTGAACAGTGGAGTTGGGATTAAAACCCCTTCCAAGCCTTCCCCTTTCTACCGCCACCATTCAGGTAAGTTTGTATCGTGCGTATTCTCACCACAGGTGAGAGGGAGGTGTCTCGGAAAGTGGGAGGCAGGGTAAAACCTCCCACTTGTGGATATCTGAGCGCCTGCAGTTGCTACCAAAATGAACTCACCAGTTCCTCAAATTCACCAGACCTTCCAGCATCACCAAGTCCTGTTCCCCAAACCCACCGCTAACCACCATCAACCCCAGCATTGTCTTCCCCGCTTCATTTAAAGTAGGTCCCTGGACTTCTAACAGCACCACCAGGCAAGGACTGACTTAACCAGAAACCAATTCCACATGCGTACAGAGTTCCAAGACCCAATGGGGGTAGAGTTTTCCCCGTAGAGCCCAGCCACAATTCTCTCCATCAATAAGACATGGTCCTGCCTTTCACGCATTGGTCACTCCTGGTGAAAGGCGGGAGATGGAACATAGGATAGAATCCAGGAGGGACTCCTTGTTCTAGAACAAAGCCCCAACCACCGGGTCAGCATTCCACAGGACATGGTGCAAAGGTCCTACCAACGCACACTCTGACAATGCCTGACTTTTATGGACTGAACAGCCACAGGGTGGGTGGTAGGCCAGCTTCACACGTGCTGGGTGGCTGTCCGGCCAGGAGCAAGTCTATAGCACATCTGTTTGTTTCTGCGTGGCAAGAAGTATGGAAACTTGTTATGAAAACCCTTTCTCTGCATCCACCACTGAGTGTCCCAGGTCTGCAGCTTGAGAAGATAAACCCAAGCTGAAGCATCACAAAATATTGGCAAGCGAAGGTATTTAAACTCTCTCAAGGTACCCAGTGGCTTTGTGGAAACCAGTGACTTTTCCCCAAGGAGAGCCACTTGGGTCACCTGGAGCCCTTGAGGCCTGGGCTGGTGGGTGTCTGGCAACGGGACCTTGGGCAGAGGAGCGAGGCCACCTACCTGAGGGGACAGGCCGTTGCTGACGGGGTTCATGTGGTTGGAGGGCGCTGCTGGGTTCATGAAGCTGTCGGAGTAGCTGGAGAAGCTGTGGCGGGCCCCGTAGGCAGAGCTGGTGTCTGCGGCTGCCGCGGCCGCAGCCAGCCCCCCCTGGTGCATGGTGGACGGTGGCAGGGGCTGGGGCCGGTGCACAGTGCTGCCCCCATCTGTGGAGAGACCCAGGAGAGGGCCTGAGCGAGTGGCTCATCTTGGAGGGCAGGCCTCCCAGGGCAGGGAAAGAACCTCCTGTTTGGAAAGCAAGCTATGGGCCTCCGTCTTCCAGGCCCCATCCAATGGAGGGAACGGACCATCTCTTGATACTTGTAATGGGACAAGCTGGCTTCTGGGCAGGACACCAGGGACTGGCCAAGTCTGGAGGGACAGCCAACTAACATTTCAGACTACCTCTAGGCAGCTGCGCGCCAGTCATGCTGCTCAGCGCTTGGCACACACTGGGTACCCGGTAAATAGTCTGGACTGAAAGTCGGACCGTGCTGGGGACTCTGTTAGTCTCTCCAGGCCTGTCCTGGGAGCATTTTGTGAGCATCAGCCACTTGCCAGGTGCTTTTATAAATAGTAAGGGTATGAAGAAAGCCCATGGTTCCCATTTTGTAGATGGAGAAACTGAGGCTCAGTGGGGTTAGGGTTCTTGTGTGAGGTGACGAGGCTAGTGAGTAGACAGAGAACTTCTGTCTCTGCTCTAGGTGCTCGGCCACTATTCCGCTCTGTTAGGGTCCCTCCATGTGGCCTTCCAGTGGACAGGACCACCGTTCTCGGCAAAGATTAAATTTCTCAAGAATCCCAGAGAAGGTCCGCTGCTTCTCTCCGCGGCCCCCAGAGCTCCAGGTTGCCTGCCAGCCCTTTGAGAGGAGGCCCCCAGAGCTTCAGGAGGCAGATGTCAGGTAGTGGGGTTCCTAGTATGTGCTGGGGTTTGTGGGGTGGAGGGGCAGGTACAATGAGAGACAGGATCCGAGGAGGAAGGGGAGGAACCCTTCTTCTCCACCAAGGTTTGTCACCTCTTCTGCATTTGAATAAGACCCTGGAAATTCATGTGACTTTACAGTTTGAGAAGCTCTGTTCTAACTGTGGACATTGAAGTGACCTCGTTAATTCTTACCTGGATGCTCTACATGTAGTCTGTTGCCAGAAGTTCAAGGGCATGACCTCAGCTTTTTTGTCTTAATAGTCCGTCCACATGAAAGTAGGCAAAGGGTCATGAATACACAACCCTTATTATTTCTTTTTTGTTAAGGAAGAGCTGGATGGGCCCAGCGGAAAGGGACAAAAGGGCACAGCTAAGGACAGGGCTCAGGCACTCACCTTGGGAGATGGTGGTGGTGGGGTAGGTGGAGTCCGGCAGCTGGTAGGGGGGCAGCGTGGGCATGCCGGTGGGAGGGAAGCCCCCAGGCAGAAGGTGGTTGAACGCCGCCAGCTGGTTGGCTCCTGCCTGCTTACGCCAACGGGCACGGCGGTTACTGAACCAGACCTGGGGGGTCGAGAGTCGAGAGCAGAGAATGGAACCCTCGGCCTGGCTCCGGGCGGAGAGCTGAGACTCCGCTAGAACCAGCGCCCCCAGTCCCCACCGCTGTCTACCTCGGTCCGGCCGGCGTCTTCCCCCACAGGAGGACATCCCCTCCTTGACACACTGGGGACAGTGTGCAGAGAGCTTTCACAGGCACAGTCCCTCTCTGTCCTCATGACCTCCTGGTGAGAAGCTTATCATCATTATCCCCATTTCACAGGCCAGCAGACTGACACCCAGAGAGAGTGGTTAACTTGCCCACGTGACAGGCTCTGTAACTCTGGGTGCACTGCGCTTTCCATGGTAGTTGTTCCTTTCCCAAGGGATGTCAACGGGTGAGTGCCGTTGTTCCCACATGTGCTCAGCTCAACATCCGCCTCCTCCAGGAAACCCCCCAAGGAGGGAGCCACACATCTAGAACCCACCTGAATGAGACCTGCCTGCCAGACTCCGACGTGAAAACCAGTTTTTTGTCTGGAGCCTGAGGCCCCACTTTGCTTATCCAGCACAGGCCCCCTTGACTGGGGAAACCACCTCCCACGGACACAGGGGTTTGTTAAGCATCCGTGGAAAAGCAGCCTAACATCTCTGGGACTCCCTGTCCTTCCTTCAAGCCCTGGGCTGGCGTCACGCATGTCTGTCCATAGTAGAACCGCGAGACACGGCCTCCTAGTCCCACTTTACAGAAGGGAAAACCGAGGCTCACACGGGTCATATAACCTGCCAAGGCAGCACCGAAAGTCTTTAAAGGATCTGAGGTTCGAACTTAAATCAGCCTGACTTTCCAGAGCCCACTTGTTTGAATTTGCAACAAGTCCTGGGTCAGGCCAGAGAAAGGAGAATGAAGGTGTGAAACCGGGGCTGCTCTGTGGGCCTCTTCTCTACCTTTAAGCTTCGCACATGCTGTTCCCTCCAACTGGAACACTCTTCCTGCAGCCTGTTCTCAGAAGGCCTCGAGCATGCCTCCTCACGCAGATATCCTATTTACCGTTTTTTGGGGGGGATGCTTTTCTTTGTCCCTCAGGCTCGAGGCTCCAGCGTATCCCTCACTCACTGCTCACTGCTCTGCAGGGGTTCACCCAGACCTTGTTGAATGGATGAACTGACCAGGGAAGGCAGAGATGGCTTTGCTGGGGCTGTGGTCCCAAGGCTCAGTTGGGAACCCCTCCCCGACCGTCCCTGGAACAGAATCACTTAAGAGCCCCAGGCCTCCAGACCACGCCCACTGACGTGCGGGAGGGGAGCTTCCTTGGGCCGAGGGGTGCTTGTTTGCCTGTTCTCCGGGGGGAGGGGTGGTGTGCAGCTCGTCCAAGCCAGAGGAAGAGAGCCGCCGGCTCTCACCAGCTTAAGGTTCACAGAGAAAGGGGCCGAGGCAGCTGCATCAGGAGGGAAAGCCGGAGGCCAAATGAAATGGAAGTCCCGGCTTCTCCCCGCTTCCCCAGGGCCTCGCGGGCCTTCCCCAGGGGCCAGTTGGAGGCTGCCTCTGCGCCTGGAGGAATGGGCAGTGTTTCTGACTCCCTGCTCCCATGGGGGTGTTTTAATGCAGCCTTTACCGAAGGGTGGGACTCCGGTCACTCCATGTTGGGGAGATGTCCCAGGTGGCCAGAGATGCGGACGTTAAATCGCCCTGAGCCACTCCCTTTCTCCAGGCATCTGGTCTTGGCTCCGTGCAAATGTATCCTTCCTGCCTTTTTAACACGGAAAGGAGGCTTAGAAGGTGACATTTTCTTGCAGGGCTTTGATCCTTTTTTTTTTCTTTGTGTATATTTCCAATTGCTTTCCTTTTATGAGATTCAGATACACTTTTATTTTAAAATACATTAATTTTTTAAAAGTAAATAACAACACGGGTCATGTGAAAATATGGCAAAAATCTTGAAGATGGTCGGAGAATAACTTAAGTACGGGACACACTATTCTAGTTGGTTCCAAGGCAGCTGTTCCTTAGGGGTGGGTCAGCTTGTCCCAGTACAAGCCAGGCAGACTTGGGTTCAAGTCCTAGCACAGCTGCCTATTACCTGTGTCTTCAGGAAGTTGCTTCTCTTAGCTAAATCTCAGATCTCTCACCTGCCAAACGGAGAGACTAATCACACCCACCTACCTCCGAGGGTTACGGTGAGGATGGTAAAGATAATGTATGTGCAGCGTCGAGCATCATGCCTGGCATGTAAGAAGTGCATTATACAGGTCATCTAGTGTTGTGAAAAGATTTGGTGTAAGTTGCTAATCAGTGAGTGCCTCTAAAATGGGATTCAGTTCCGGGTGGCCTCTGTGTCTAGAAGAATCACTAGCTCAGGGTTCTTGGCACCGGGACACGATGGATTTGTTTACCTCCACGGAAGATGTGTGGAAGGTTGGGGTCGGCCTCCAGCTGTTTAAAAATGAAGATTCCTCCAGAGAAAGGTATTGGTCCCCAGGCATGTGTCCTCCTGCCCGACACCCCTCTTCCCACCCTTCACGGTGGCCGGGCTCTTTGCAGGCTGAGACAGGGGTGTCTCCGCCAAGCAACGGGGGTGCCGTGCAACACCCTACAGGCTTGCAAAGCAGGGCTGGAGGGCAGCCAGAGGGAGGGCACACACTGAATTATGAACTCCACCTGACACATGTTTACCTAACGACTTGTTTATTCGAATATCAGTTCCATGACTACAGAGATTTCTGTCTGCTGAATCCCCGGTGCCTATACCAGTCTCTGGCACGTAGTGGGTACTCAATAAGTAAGTGCCAGATGAATGAGCCTGGAGTTCCAAGAGTGGCCAGAAACGGAACCACCAAGAACAGGGGGAATTTTAATAATTATGACCCTCCCCACTTATGGTACTTCTGTGCGCTGGCCACTTTCTAACTGCGTGTGTGCACGTGTGTCCATGCCATCACTTAATCCTCAGATCCCATTCTCGTCATCTCCGTGTGGCAGATGAGGAAACTGACAACGAAGGGGGTAACTGATGGAGCTGGAATTCACACCTAAGCATCTGTCTCTGAGACTGCTCCGAACCACTCCACTACCCCACCCATCTCCCGGGGCCCCTGAGAAAAGATGGCATAAAAATTGACTGCCAGAAGGGAGTGGGTTCAGGCGGCTGGGTGAAAAAGGTGAAGGGCTTAAGAAGCACAAATTGGTAGTTACAAAAGAGTCACGGGGAGATAAAGTTCAGCATAGGAAATACAGCCAGTAATACTGTAATAACTATGGACGGCGCCAGGTGGGTGCTGGAAATATTGGGGAAATACTTCGTAAGGCATATGATTGTCTAGCCACCATGCTGTACATTTGAAACTAATACAAAATAATACTGAATGTAAACTGCAACTGAAAAATAAAATTTAAGTTAAAAGAAATGGCACGGGATTGCGAAATCCCCGATCTGCAGACTTAGAATCAGAGGCCAAGGCTTCGAAAGTATAGAGCCATAAAACCTACGCAGTGCTCAGGGGGCTTCGAAGTCCCTGCCACACTATCCACAGCAGAAACCCTCTCTCTGGGGTCTCTGATACACTGAATATTGCAGTATTGCTTGAATGCTTCTGGTAACAGGGATCTCATCATCTCACGAGGCAGCCTTCATTGTCAGTAAGGATCCTAGCACTTTAAGGGGCCTTAGTGATCATTTAGTTTGATTCCTTTATTTATAGATGAAACATTAAGTCTCAGGAAAGGAGGCTGACCTGTTAAAGGTGACGCAGCTCATCAGAGGCAGAAACCCATGGGAACCGAGACCCATGGCTCCCCGTCCTGTGTTCTCATTTCTGCAGACTTTCCATGGGTCTTGGGATATTTCCCGGTTGGCCCTGGTTCTACCCTTAGGACCTCACACAGCAGCCATGTTCTCCAAACCTCCTCTTCTCCAGGCCAAATATTCTGTCATTCCTGTCTCCATTTTTTTTTTTTTTTTTTGGTTACCCTTCATTTATTCTTTTTTTTAAATTGGCATTTATTGTTCCTCCCTCTGCAAGGAGAGCTCTAGGGCTAAGAGGGGAAGACCCAGCCCCGCCCTGGGGGCGCCGGACTCTGAGGGGGGCATCGGCATGTGGAAGATGTCTGCCCGGGCCCCCTCCCTGTGGGTTTATCTGGGCCCTAGCTGTCGCTCCTCATCCCAGCCCCCCTCCCTCCTTGGACCTTGAGTGACACCTGTTTCTCGGTCCCCTGGGCCAATAAAAGCACTGCCCTGACAGCCAGGAAATTTTACAAGGAGCAGGCAGGCTTCAAGGTGGTGGGAAGCAGCCGCGGCCCCCAGACGTGGGAATGAGAAAGCACCCAGGAATGTGCCCAGGAGAACAGCTGCAGCAGGATCAGAGCCGGAGGGAGGCCCGGCGGGGGCAGGCTCGGGTGTCACCCTGGGGAGGAGGGGAGGGGATGAGATGAGCTGGCTGCTGCTGCCTGCCCCCAGCCCTGGGGGTCTCCCTCAAAGGCAGCCAAGGGCCCCCCACTCTAGGAGTGGGGGTGGGGAGGGCGGAGGGAGGTACACTGGTTCCTGGAGTGGTTAAATGTTGCTTTGCTTCCAGAACTTTCTCTACTGCTTTCAAATTCCAGGCTTTGAGTCAACTTCTTTTTCCTGGATGGAAAGAACCTGGGCTTTGGTGTCCGCCAGGCCTGCATTCCAGGCCCAGCTCAGCCCTTACTCAGCTCTGCGCCTCTGGGCATGTCATTGCTGTAAGCCTCAGCTTCCGCACCTGCGGCTTGGGGTGCGACCACACTGACTCTGACAAGGTGGTCTGAGGTTCCATCAGGTCACACACAACAAGCCCTGTGACTGGCACAAGGCGGGTACCCAACAAAGGCTGGTGAACCTCAGAATGGCAGTGCCCCCAGTGAGCAGTTTGAGGCAGAAGACCCACCAGGAATGGGTTCCCACTAGAGCTATTCACATGACCTTCTTCCCACCACCCAGCCTGAGTGCTTCCCAGCCGGGTCCCCTGGTCTCTCTCTGCACTCAGACAGGACTGTAGTCCTCAGGGTGTGACAGCTCAGCCTGGGGAGGAGAGGCAAGTCCCTCCCCCACTGTCGGCCCAGGATGCAGGCAGGCTCTGCCCAGTGTCTCCTCTCCCTCCTCCTGGCTCCCCGGTCAGGAACCACACACTTGAGGGTGTGTGTGTGGAGGGGCGTTCGAGGTCTGACCACTCTCCCTCTGGTGTTTCTAACCCACCAGGAACATGCCCAGTCTGCTCGCATGCTTTCCATAACGGGATACTCATTACCCGTCTTAGGAAGCTGGGCCTGTTCAGAAATTCTTCTCCGAACTACTTCCACCCCTCACCACACATGTGGAGATTTTTATACTCCCTGCGCCCTCTCTTCCTTATTACCGCCCATCCTTTTTCCCTTCTTTCCTTCCTTCCTGCCTCCTTCCCTTGAAGTTTTCTTCTCTTCCTCTCTGTGTCTCCCTCCATCCCTCTTTTGATCTTTTTTTTTTTTTTAAGGCGCTTGTTGCCTGGAGAGATGAACACAACCTAACAGGCCTCACTGCAGCTCCTGGCTTCCCTGGGGTGTCCACCCTCCATTGGTCAATCAACCAACGTTTGTTGCTCATTCACTCTGCATCGATTGCTGGTGGCATTGCTTGTCTGCACTAGTCCTCAGACCACCGGCTGCAGAACTCCCTGGGGGCCCAGTAAACCCTCAGGCCCTGGCCACCCCACCCTCTCGATCCTGGCCCCGAGTTGCCTCCTCACCTGGACGCGTGCCTCAGTCAGCTTGGTCCTCTGCGCCAGCTCCTCGCGGGTGTAGATGTCCGGGTAGTGTGTCCTCTCGAAGGCCTTCTCCAGCTCCTCCAGCTGCTCGGCCGTGAACGTGGTCCGACTGCGGCGTTGCTTGCGCTTCAGGGGCAGGTCGGGTTCCGACTCCACATCCGAGCCCTCGTCCAGCCGGTTCCCTAGAGCCAGGTGAGAGGGGTGGGGGGGGCAGGGCCTGGTGAGATGGAGGGGGGCTCCATGCCCCCCTTCAGGCCCATCACTGCACTGAGATTCGGATCCTGAGAGCCTGATCACGGTGAGCCTGAGGCACCGTGTATCAGAGAGAAGGGTGGGAAGCGACTTCCACACCCAGCCCTAGGGGATTGGCTAAGTACTTTATGGTACAATCATTCCTTAAAGAAAACAAAAATCCCCTACAGTTGGGCACTTAGGTTATTCCACGGACATGGGAGGATGTCTGCGACATCGGAGTTGGGGGTGGTTTCATGATAAAAAATATTTGTCAAAATTTCTAGAACTATATTCTCCAAAAAAGAGAGAATTTTATGGTATATGAACTATATTTCAATAATGCTGACTTTGAGAAAAAGGCTGGGTGCCAACCAGTGTGGAAAGATCAATCCTACTTTCAGAAAAAGTGGGGATGACATATCGTGAAAAACTACAGTGAAGAGATGAACAGATGTTAACCTTGGGGTGACAGCACTTCTGGTTTCTTCTTTATGCTTGTTTACAGTTGAGTATTTTTTAAATGATGACCATTTAGCCAATGACACTATCGCATTTTGGGAAAAGGTTGCAAAAATGAAGGGAGGGAGGGCAGAAGGGACGGAGGGAGCAAATGTAACAGTGTCCTGTCCCCATCCCTGTTCTTATTCATGTTGGTTATGGGAATAGGTCTAGGCCCCTCCTACAAGGGATGACCTCCCCAACCCCAGTAACCAAATACAGCCCAGATGCCAGGATGTCAGCTGGGGGTGACAGGAAAGGCACTCCAGGTAGGGGGACGAGCATATGCAAAGTCCCAGTTTGTCAAAGGGCACGATGGGTCATGTCATCACAGGGCCGCATCCACAGCTGGGAGTTCATCCAGTTTTGGGCACTGCCCCTCCACCCGAATCCCCTTCCCTCCATCCTGCTGCCTGGACCACTGGACAGCCATGCCCGATTTTTACTGGTCACTACCAGGCTGTGCCTGGTTATCACAACAAGGGAACCAAGGGCAAGGGAACCCCCCCTACATTGTTGCCTGCCTCGCGCCTAGAGGGGAAAACTGGAGTCAAATCCGACCCCCTCGTCTACCCTTTCCCTGCTGCCCAGCAACCTGGCACCAAGAGGAGGCCATGATGGGCACAGCTGGCATCCTGGGTGCCGTCCCCAGCACGTCTGGGGCTCTGAGCCAAAGACAACTAATCGCAAGGATTCATTTCCTGAAACTCACAGCCTAACCTCAGTTTACTGACAGTGACGAGGAAAGTGAACCCTTGGGGCCTCAGGAGGGGGTAGCAGGGAGCAGCAGGCAGGAATGGGAGGGCAGCGAGGCGGGGGGTGATGGTGAACAGGGCACCAGGCTCCCTCCTCCAGTGGGGGACCCTCACTCAGACAGGTGCTGAGTGAAACGGGGATCAGAGTTGTTGGGGGCAACGCTTATGGGCAGAAACTGTGCTCAGACTGGGGAGGAGATAAGGCCCTGTCCTAGGAAAACCCCAGTCTGATTAAGTCTCAGTTCTGTTCAGAGTAATGCTGCCCACCAGGCCTTCCTGAGAGGATGGGCATGTTCTAGACCTGCGTGGTTCCACACGGTAGTATCGGCCCCATGTGGCAAGGAGCCCCGGAGACGCGTCTAGTGCAACTGAAGAACCGAATTTTTAATGTTATTTCACTGTAATTCAAATTTACATAGCCACATGCGGCTGGTGGCTACCCCACGGGGCAGCACAAATTTAACACTGTTGTTCTTAACAAGGAGAGGACCAGCCGCAAGCTCAGAGCTTTCTGCACGCAGTAGCCTCTAGGCAGAGCTAGCAACATTGTTTTCAAGGGTCCCTTCTACTTACAGGATAGGATATTCATTTTCCATTTATAAAAACATTAGTTTCCTTAAATTCAGGCTGTGAAGGTGCTTTCATGTAAAGTAAAAACAGTAAGGAAATACTAGAACCTCAGGCTATCGGGCTGTAACCAAAAGCATGAATGTAGTTAGCAACTGACCGGCTGCAGGGTAAATTCAGGGTGCCAGCCTCAGCCAGTGCCCACTCAGGCCCCACATGCATCCAATGCCCTTGCCCCCCCACCCACCCAAATTATGTGCAGCTTTCTAGAATCATCATGGAGTACTGAATCTGCTTCCTCCTCACTTCCATGTTCCTCCCACCCCTTATTCAGCACAGATCTGGGAATCTATGGTCCAAGGGGGGTGCCCAGCCCCAAACCCAGACTGGGGGCAAAGCAGGTCCCACAGGCCTCTATTGTCTGAAAGGATCCTCTAGGATATTGGCAGTTGCCATAACAACCTTCTGGATGCTGCGTGGAGGAAGCAAGGCTCTGTCCCACTAGCCAGAGGTTGAGGGAGATCTCAAGAGAACGGGACTGTGTTACTTCAGGCCTCTGAAAAAGATCTGTCGCTTCTTCACTGGCCTGGCCCACGGGAAGAGATCCGTCTAGGTCGGTACCAGCCTCACAATAGGTCTGGGTACCTACTGGCTCTTTTACAAAGAGGGAAATCAAGGCTCAGAGAGGTTCGGTAACCTGACGGAGACCACGGAGCCAGTAAGCCCACGTTCATTCCTGCGGCAGGAAGTGGGGGAAGGACAGGCTGGAAGGGAGTCTGGGGGCCTCTGGAACAGCTCTGGTCTAGTCAAGAGTTCTAGTCTGGGAGGCCTGACACATGGGTTCTGAGCTCTGTCTTTCCCTCGCTGTGTGGCCTTGGACAGGTCACTTGCCCTCTCTGGGCCTTGGCTTTCTCAGCTGTAAAAATGAAGATAATGGTACATGCCCGCATGCTTCAGTGGATTGCTTTGGGAATGAAATGCAATGAAGGCTGTGGATGTAATTCGAAGTCTGTAAAGGGCACATGAAGGATGGTGATGATGATGATGATGATGATGGCAGGAAGGGTGTAGGGGGTGGCTTTTGGGACCAAAGCAGCACAAGTGAGAGGGGCTCGCTCACAAAGGGCCCCGATGCCACCGTACCACCCCGGCTTCAGTTTCCCCAGTGATGCTCTCCCGCCCCCTCTGGAACCCTGCAGTCTCAGAGTTGAATTTGTCAGCGGGATTAGGTGGCCTTGGCTGCAGAGAAGCCCCGATGGCTGGGGCTGAGTCCTCCGTGCAGCGAAAGCCTGGGCAGCTGGCACAGGGAGGGGGTAAGTGGGGGGAGCGGACATGGGAGCGCATTCATTAAACAGGCGCTGGGTGTGGGGTGGGCAGTGCGGGGCCGCCTCCTGGCCAGCTGCATTCCTGCCCTCCTGCTCTCAGCAGCTGTGAGACAGAAAGATGCCGGGGATGTGGGACAGAGCCAGTGCTGGTCCGGAGATAGCCCCAAGAGACAGGGATATGGTGAGGGAGCCTCTCTCTGGGTTCCTGGATCCTCTCTCTGCTTAGGGATGTGGGGGATCTGATCCAGAGCAAGGAAGAAAACCAGTCCCACCTTGCGGCCCTCCCAATCTCATGGGGGACAAGCAGGCACAGTCCTAGGAAGCTCCCCATCTGAGAGAAGAGCTATCACTGCCCGTTCTGGGCAGTTCCCAGGCTGATGAAGGAAACATGGCTTCCAGATGAATTGGGGCCAGAGCAGGTATAAAACCGTGACTTGAGAGAGCCCCGGAATGAGGGACTGGAGGGGTGACAGTAGTCCTTTGGTTTGTCAAAGCTTAAGGGTGGGCAAGAATGAGGTCTGTTTGGGGCAGAGTCCAGCCCGGGCCAGGTCGCTGAAGTGCACTGCGTACAGCTGAGGCAGCTCTCACAACCACTCCCCCAGCCTCCGTCCCCCTCCTTTGGAGCCCACCAGCCTCGGACTCAGGAAGCCTCCATACACCAGCTGGCCCTGCCCTGTGGGCCCTGCCCGTGTGTCTGACTCACCCTGCCACTCCACGTGGTTCCCCGTCCAGCTCTCAGCTTCCTTAAATGACTGAGCCAAGCTATGTCACACCGTCCATGTTTTGAAGGAGGGCTTCCTCTCCTTGGAACACCCCCCCTTTCACCAGGAGCGCTCCTGCTCAGCCAACAGAACCCAGCAAGACTTCCCAGGCCCATCCAGGCTGGTTTCAGTGCCTGTCCTCTGGGTTCTCAACCCTCATCAGGAGACACCGAACTTGCCTGTTTGCGGGTCTCTGGGTCGCACTGCAGCAGGAGCTCCACGGGTGCACCTGGCCCACCCTGCACACAGCTGTTGCTCCGTAAGGGTTTTGGAGGTGCATAGGGCGCAGTGGTATGATTACAAAGTTCCTCTGAACCCTGACACATGCAACAGTCATCACCTTGAACTTATGCATGCACTCTACAGTTTATAAGCCCTTTCACTGCCCTAGCACTCCCAGTAACCCTGGAGGGCCACGCAGGCAGGAATAAGCCCCATTCTACAGATACCCCGGGGTGGGAAGCCTGGGGAGCAAACCCAGGACTCAGGACGCCCAGCCCGGTGACAGTCAACTTTGCTACAGTGAATTCCCAGGGCATGGAGAATTCCATTCCTGATCATGAAAACCAAGTGGCTTCATCTCCATCTCCACCCTTCAAACCTTCCCTAGTCGCCCTTTGCCAAAGGAGAAGCCTTGAAATAAGATGGTCACAATTTCTGGACCCTCAGGAGGGGTTGACCCATCTCCAAATCCTTCTCAGAAATTCTTGTCAGATCAGAGGAAGCCAACAATGGCCTTGAGATGTGGGGTCCTTCTCTCAGAACCCCCCTCAATCCTGCAGAGACACCCTCCCACCCCAGTTCCTGTGCTCCCAACCCCGCCACCTCCCAGCTCAGCCTTTATTACAGTTTAACGTAGGCCGGCTAGGAGCTGCAGCAGAGAAACGAATCACATAATAGTTGATATGCATTTTAATCAAGTAATTCGGGCAGAGCCGGGAGCTGGCGAGTGTGGGCTGGGTGTCCCTGAATACCAAACAGGCCTGGGCGCCGGTCTCAGAAAATGGAAAAGTCATTTACAGCTCAGCTGGGGGCCCAGAGAGCCAGGACCATGGCGGGAGCCCTCCCGGCCCCGCCGCTGGAATCGCTCGGCTGTAACCAGCTCATGGTGCGTGTGGCCAAGCAACGTCTGCAGGAGCCACTGCACACAACGGCTGGGCAAAGGGAGATCAGACGGAGAGGTGGGGCTCGGACCCCGGCTCAAACCTCCCTGGAAGCAACCTCCTCCTGCCCACTTCCTCTGCTTGAACTTCTCCTGGGTGCCCATCTGGCACCGCCACCCAGGCCTGTCACTCCTCCTTAATGCCGCTTTCCTCTCCGTTCACTCCTCACATACACCCAGCCCAGAACCAAAGCTAGGAGATTCGGGGTCCCTGTTAGCCTCCCACCTACCCACCCGAGAGCCTGTCCCCTCCCTCTCTCTCTCTGGACTCCAGCAACCCCAGCAAATGCAGACCTTTGCATGGGCTGCGTCCTCCCCTCCAGCTGGAGCGCCCTCCCCAACCCCTCCTGGCCTGCTGTTCGGCCTGCTGTTTCCATCTGGCCAGGCCAAGCCAAGTGGGGCATTGAAAAGCATGGGCTCTGGAAGCAGGGTGCCTGGGTTCCGTGGATTCCACGTGTAAAGTATGGATAATAGTAGACCCCCCTGCCCACCTTCCTTGCTTTGCATTTTGTCAGAGCACACATCACAATCCCACATGCTAAATATTCTATGTTATTGTTTGTCCCCGACCTCCTGTGCCTCACTGTCCTGGCCATCACTGGAGCACAAGCTCCCCAAGGGCAGGTGTTTTCGTCTTTCTGGCTGCTGCTGCATTTCCAGTGCTGGGCACAAGGTGGGCACTCAAATATCTGTTGAATGAATGAATGAATGAGTAGATGAGAGAGAGTACTGAAAACACATAAAAGAGTGCCAGGGACAAGGGAGCGTTCGGCACACGCGTGTGTGTTACATGTCGTTCGAGGCAGCTTCAACCCCTGGTAGCCTTACGAATGAATGAGTGACATCTGCAATGTCCCACAAATGAATGGCGTGCACAATGTCCCGTCCTCAGCGTCCTGGCTCAGCTCCTGTAGGCTCCTGCCTGTGGCTTCCTTAATGAAAATCCATCCCATATTTGGTCTTTTGCTTTTCCTACTTACTGCCTTCTATTTTTCCCAGCATGACTGTCTTTTCCAAAGAACCCTGCCTTTTCAGGACATGCCCAGCATGGGGCAGTTTCAGTTTTGTAATTTTTGCCTCCAGCAATGCTTCGGGCTTCATCTGCTCTAGGGCCCACTTGTTCGTCTCTCTGGTGCTCCAGGGTGTCTTGTAGGCCTCTCCTCCAACACCACACCTCAGATGAACCCATTTTTCCTATCAGCCTTCTTCACCCTCCAGCTTTCACACCTGTACTTAGTAATTCGGCACCTAGGAATTCTGGGGTGGGGATGGTCTTAGCCTTGGTCTCCAATGACATGTCTTTGCTCTTGGTGATTTTTCTTAATTCTTCCAATACTGCCCTTCCAAATCTCAGCCCCCACTTGATTTCTTGGTGCTTCCATTAGTCCTCATCCTTTCTGATTCAGCTGGGGATCACGCCTCCTGGAAGCCCTCCCTGATCGCATCATCCTCTCTCTGGGTCTGATAGAATGCTCACATCACTGGGACTCAGCTGGGAATCAGAGGCACAGGCAAGGTGGGGCTCCAAACTGGTCCTACCTAACTTCCAATTCTGTGCTGTTTCTCAGCCTCTGAGAGGAGTCACCTGTCCTAATTTCACTCTCCCAAGTCAAGGAGAGGAGGGAAGGGGAGAGGTGTCTTTAGAAAGCCAATTATTATTTAGAAATAATAATTTTTTATTATTTTTATCATCATCATCATCAGGGTGGAACGCTCACTTTTCTTACAACCTAAATTTGACCAAACCTTTCCTTCTCTAGGAAGTCTCCATCTAACCCATCAGGCTTCAGCACCGCCCCCCACTCTCTGTTTTACTCTGAACCTGCCCGTGGCTTCTGTGCTAATAGCATAATACGGTTCTCGGGCACTAGAGAGGCACTCTTTCTACATTCCTACCCGGGGTGGGGGGCAGATCTAGGGAGAAAGTAGTGCTGCTTGGAAAGGTGCTGTGCCGCTGCACTGCAAGAACTCAGA
Source organism: Mormoops blainvillei (assembly GCA_004026545.1). Taxonomy (NCBI): domain Eukaryota; kingdom Metazoa; phylum Chordata; class Mammalia; order Chiroptera; family Mormoopidae; genus Mormoops; species Mormoops blainvillei. Next base: position 48,019 of record PVJD01002975.1, on the reverse strand, counting down.
GCCGTACCTGCTCATGGCAGACCCAGAGCTTTTTCTGCACGGAACTGTGAACCACACACAAGTCACAAGTCGGGGAGAAGAGATGGTCTGTAGGGGGCTGGAGCGACCTGAGGCAAAGGGACTCATGGAAGGCTTACTGGGTGGCGGAGTTCAAAACTAAGGTTCACCTGCGCTCAGGGCAAGAGGATGAAGATGAAGATGTTGTGAGGACCCTTCCAACTCGGTCTCCTTAAGCTGCTGGCACCAGATGCAGCAAAGGTGGGGTTTTGAAAGGGGGGCAGCAGCTGTGGATTGGGGAGGGGCGAAGGGGGCCGTTTGAAGCAGGCGCCTTAGAGGCAGGAGCAAGCCCGCTCCAAGAGGAGCTCGGCTCACTGTCCCCTTTGACATTCTTCCTGTGGCTTTATGGCAATCGGGAAAACCATCAGTTTTCCTGCGCTTCTTCAGTGGGCTGCTGGCAGATGGCAGAGTTCTCTGCGCCGTCGCCTGAAAGGGGCCTTGCCATGGGGTCTGAGGCAGCCACGGTTACACACCAGGGGGAGCTGGGAAGAGAGGCTGTAGCATTGGACAGACCTGGGGTTCATGTGAATTCTGGATCTGTCCCCCAAGAGCTATAGATGCCAGATGCGCTTTTTGACCCCCAAGCCTCTTTATTTCTAGAACGGGGACAGTGATGGGAGTTGAGAGGGAGAATGTGGAAAGCAGAAAACTCTGTCTGGAGGCTGAGCTCCAAGACCTGCGGGGGCCGGGTACTCAGGCTGACTCCATGACACACTCCCTCCTCTCGTTCAGACAGGAGCCTGGCAAGTGGGGAGTTGGCTGGCACTCCAGCCTCAGTCCCTGACCTGCTGTGTGGCCTTGAGCATGTCACTTGCCCTCTTGGAATCTCCGTTTCCCATCCACCCACCGGGACTGAGAATTGCCATCCGCCTAGTTCTTGGGGTATTAGTGTGGCTGCATGAATGGGAACTTCGAGAAATGCCAAGTGGTGCCTTTGATGCAATTATCACAGCCTACTCGCCACACTGTCTCAGTTACATCACCCTCTGGTCTGCAATGTCCTCATCTGTAAAGTGAGGGAAATAATAGTGCCCACCTCATAGAGTCCTCATGCCTGAAAATTAAATGATTTACTGCAAGACAAGGACTTACAACAGTGCCAGGTACATGGTGACTGCTCAACATACGCTAGCTATTATTATTTTTATCATCACCATCATCATCATCATCATTGCTGATGCTTGCATGCAATGCGAACTTAATTTACCCTTGTGTCCCCCAGAGGCAAGCACATTTGCCTGGCACAAAACACAAAGGAAAGGAACAAATGCATGCATGCATGAATGAATGAAACCCTCTGTCATCCTTCCTTTCTCCACCATGGTAGAGACTCTACACAGCCTTAGCCACGCCCACAGACCCCACATCCAACCCATCCCCAGGGAAAGCCGCCCCAGATGTACAGGAAATGGTGCCCACGGAGAGCAGAGGGTGCCGGAGTCTCAGGTAGGTGCTGCAGCTGGCATATAAATGCCAGCAGGTGCTGAGGGCCCAAAGAGGGAGACAGGCTCTCAGGGAGCTGGGCCTGCGGAGGCCTGAGGCAAGGCCTCAAAGTCAGCGAAGGGGGAAGAGCGGCAGCTGGGGCCCCGTGGCCAGATGAAGCTGCCCGGCGTGGCAAGAAAAAGGCCGCTCGGCCACCCGTCAGCGCCCCACAAAGCCACTGTGAAAGGACCATATGCCCGAGAAGTCAAGCTTGCTCAGACCCTCCTCCTCCCCACCCCCGCTCCCTCCTCCTCCGTGCTGGAGCCCTGAGAGGCAGGGGGGTTGCAGCCAGTTGGAAAGTTGTCAAAGGAGGCAGGATGGAAAGTAGCCTCAGGACCCCTGGCCCCTGCCCCGCTCCATCCTTCGAACCCCCTGCCTCCAGGCTCAGCCCTGGGGAAGGGTGTACGCCTGGGGCTCACTGTACCCCGAAGCCTGGGCTCTGTGATCATACAAAGTCTCCTACAGCAGGACTGGGCATGAAGGCCACAGGAGAATCAAAAAAAATGGCTGCTCATGAATTGTGAGCTGACGCCTGTCTTTCCTGTAGCAAGTCACGGTTTCCCACTATAACCCTAAGAGGTATTGTTATTAGTGAGTATTATTATTAGCCACAGTTTACAGATGAGGAAACTGAGGCTCAACAGGGTTAACTAACTCAGTGTCAGAGTGACAACGAAGCCCAGGCAGCTGGCGCCAGAGGACCCCTGCTTAGCCATCAAGGTGACACTTGTGAGCCTGGTCTTCATGGTCTTCCGTGCACCGGCCTGAATATGCCTGTCCCTGCAGGTCACTTCCAGGCCTGTCTCCCTGCCGTGGCCTGGGATGATGCCTGCACATGATTTAGTCTCACTCTCTCCCCCTTCAAATCTAGACTCAGCGTCCACCGAGCCCATAATGCTCCCCAGGATGGTCACACCCGGACAGCGCTCCTTGAATCCCTGTGGCACTTGCCACCCGTGCCATCCTCTGAGCCCCTGGCATCGACTCCTGCTACAGACTGACCATGAACTTTCAATGTGGGTGTTCTGTTTCCCAAACACACCTCATCATCCAGTTTGTAAAAGGTTCATGTGAAGTTGCGGAGTGTGGGAACTTGGTTTCCCCTCGTCAAACTGGGGACGCCCCTGACAGCAAGATGGTGCTGTCACAGTAAGACTGGGAGTCTCTTGAAGATGGAAACTATATTCCTTCTATTAAAACTGGGCGTTACCTCAGGCCGGGGTAACTGGGAACAGCTCTGTGGTTATCATTCTAGAAGGTTCTTAACAGTCTCGAATAGGAACTGCAGCCACCAGTTATGCAAAGAAACCGTGTCCCTTGTCATCACAGACACAAGAACTTACTCAAGCTTCCCCAAAGTTGTAGTCTCAGAACTGTACTAACTTCTTTCCCTCAGGGGTCACTTCTTCCCACCCAGTTCCCATCCATCCCCACCGCCACCCTTCTTAAAAAAGAACTCCCAAACCTAACACTATGTTGCAGGTCAAGGTGCCCAGAGAGGCATAAGCCCAACAGATATTTACTAAGCACCTGCTGGGCTCCCCACAGACCCACACTGATAACAACGACAGCAAGTAAATCTCGCTACCATAGAAGCGAGCAGGTATCTCAGATCCCGCCCCTTTTAAAGAGAACCGCTCTCTTAAAGGTGGGCAGGGCTGCAGGCTGATGCTAGAGTGCAGATATGAAAGTCAAGCAGGAGCACTGGAAAAGCCAGCCGGGCCGTCCTGCCGCAGGGGTGAGTGGCTTTAAAGGAGGCCACTCCTTAGAGACAAAAAGCTTTACCTGGATATGCAGACCAGACAGCCTTCCCCTCTGCGGACCCACACCAGCGCCATCGGCTGAGCTACTTCTCCACCTATCGCTACCTCCAGTTTTCCAGGTGAATACGCAAACGGTGACTGTCGAAGGGCTACAGGTACCCAGCACCCCAGCCAAATGCCAGGACCATCACTCTTGGCCGGTGTGTTTCAGTTGGCTGGGTGTCATCCCACCAAGCAAAGTCACCAGTTTAGTCAGGGCACATGCCTGGGTGGCAGGCTCGGTTCCCCCAGTTGGGGCGAGTGCAAGACACAGCTGATCGATGTTTTTCTCTCGCATTAATGTTTCTCTCCCTCTCTTCCTCCCTCCCTCCCCCTCTCTTTAGAATCAATAAAAAGAAAAGAAAAAAGAATCTAAAAAGTGACCGGATCATTACCTTGCCCAGAGCAGGGTTCCTAGGGAGACTGGGGACTGGTTGGAGAGACTAGGGAGCTCCAGGTTAGAACCCTGGAGTTTGTCTCTGGCTTTGCCTTCAACTTGCCGTGTGACCTTTGGCAGGTCTGCACCCCTCTCTGGGCCCCATTTTCCTCATCCCTGAAAACAAGAGGTCCTTCCGGATCTCCAAGAACAAGCCTGAGAAGGACATCTGGGCTGTAGCTGATTCATTCATTACTTCACACAGTAGGGTTTTCGGCTGGTTGAGAGAATGATTGAGCGACCTGGGCAGTGAGGAGCTCCAGAGGGGACTGGGAGTCTAAACTGGAGGTGCAGTGTGGGCTACAGGACACCCTGACATCAACTGATTCCCATGGGGATGGGGAAGGTGGATTTTATGGCCCGTATGTCCTGCCTGGGCCTAAGCCGGCTTCCCAACAGTCCCCGGGCCCTTCTTCCCCTCTTAGGGGAGCCTTCACCCTCCCCTCCACTCCTCTCCCCTCCGCCAGTCACAGCCCCTTGTGTCACAGGCTGGTCGCTGGGCAGCCAGCAGCCTTTCATGGTACATTCTCCCGCTGCCCCCTCCCCAGCCTCTCTCCCCAGCAACCCACCCTGTCGTGCCCCCATCAATCTACCACGGCCCGGCCTCTCCAGCTGGCCTGGCTGGGCCGTTCCCAGGCAGAGCAGGTCCGCAGTGGAAGGTGGTGGAAAAATGTGGACAAATTTCTGATTTGCAACACTCTGGGAAAGAGTTTATTGCCATTGTTTGAGGACGAATGTATAAATAAAGCAAGGCGAAGATTGCAGGGGGAGGCTGATGAAAGGCAGAAAACGAGAAATTTTATGGCCATAAGGAGCGTACTCTAATGGTGATTTTTGAGGCACTGGACCATGGTAGTTACTTAGCCAAATGATCGCTGCGAAGCTGGGCAAGGCGGCTTATTTCTTAATTACTGTTGCGTAGTATGTCAGGCGGACACGCAGCCCTAGAAAACTTGGTCCTGAAGCAGACACCGGCCGGAGCCAGGTCCCAGTGCCGGGATATTGGTGGGCCAGTGGGAAGGCCATCACGTGCACTCACCAAGGGCAAGGGTCCCCCTGGATCTGCTGCCCTCTCCACCTGCCCAGGCTCCTGCCCCAGAGAAACTACCAAGAGGAGAAGAAGCCGAGGAAAGATTCAAACTTAGGGCCACACCTTCACGATATTAATCCATCCTCTCAACACATAGTGTTGAACACGTGTAAGAACTGAACCAGCTGTGGCTGACAGAGCCGGGGACGAAACGGATATGATGTCCAACTTTAAAAGATATTTGCAAAAAGCAGCTCGGGGCTCACTTGGGGCTCCCTTGCCGTAATCTCTGTGCAAAATAACTCAGAGGGCAGGACAGAGATGGAAGGAGGCAGCTGTGTAGTCAGAAGGGAGTGCGGGGACGGGAGGGATGGCTCTGACGTGGCCCTGTCACCTGGGCCAGGTACTCGGCCTCTGTGAGCCTCTGTTTCCTCACTTGTAAAAGAAAGGGGTGGGACCTGATAGTCCCTTGGGGTCTAACATCTCCTGGCTCTGCGGTGCTGAGATTCTATGTTTCTCTTGCTTTCGGAGTTGGCGAGGTTGATTTTTCAAAGCTGCTCAACCCTTGCCCTGTCGAACACTTCTGTCTGCTTTCCAAGGGTGGCTTCTGCTGCATGATGCGGCGACAGAAGGAAGAAGCCGTGACAGACAGCTCGTTGCAGGTCTACTGCGTGCCAGGAATTCAACGGGCATCGTGTCCTCTCACGGAGCCCTCACGATCATCTCAGGGGCCAGTGCTCTTCGGGGAACGCTCGAAAGGTGGGGAGACCTGCTCAGGGGCGAAGAGGCCAAGCCTCCCTTCAAACCCAGGTGGGTCCGGCACCACAGCCAATGAATGCATCGAAGTAAACCAAGCGGCCTCTCCAGCATCTTCGGAGCATCAGAATCCCCCGAGGAACAGAGATCCCTGGACCTCTGTGGGAGCGGCTGATTCAGAGGGTGGGGTCTAAAACGCTGGGCTCCAACAGGTTCCCAGGTGATGCTGCTTGCCGCTCATGGGGGCCACCGTTTGAGAACTGCTGTGCTACAGGCCACTGAGAAAAACAGTGACAGCTGAAAAGTAAAACGCTGTTCTATGGAAAGAGGAAGCCATGCAAGTTCTCACTGATTATCGGAATGGACATTGAGGGCCTGCCAGGGAGTGCCAAGCCCTCGGCCCCACAGGACTCCAAGATCTTTTCACACTGGAGGGGTCGGGTCGGGGGAGAGAAACTCAGCCCAAGGTACGTGCAGCCAAGGGGCAAGTGCGTCTTCTCCGTGGTCCTGCTCCTGCAGCTCGCACGGCGACCGGGTCGTCAGATTCTTGACAGACCATGGCCCAGGAGGCCTGGAGCCCTGACCAAGACTCAACCTGCCCCCTGATGCGCCCCAGCCTCTGAACCCACCTATTTGCACCCCTTCTCTCCACCTGACTCTTACCTAAGCCCTCTTTCCTTCCCCCACCACCCTGCCCTTCAAATTCAGCAATCAAGCCTTTCCCTGATTTAGCAAAAGGAAAAAGCTGTCACAGTATCGGCAGAGTGGCCTTCAAAAGGCTGAAGTCAGGGACCATGCCTGACACCTACCCTCCCCATGACCTGTCTTCCAGCCACTCAGCTTGAATAATTTGGAGGGGTAGTATTTCCTCTCCAGGAGGACAAGGATTTTTATCTCTTTCGTTGATGACTTTATTCCCCAGGCCCCGAAGAGGACGTGGCCTGTAGGAAGAGCTCAATGCCCATGTATTAAATGAAGGAACGAGCACACATTTCAGAATGAACGCACTGCCCCTCCCAGGTGCCCAGGTCTGTGCAATAACTCGCAATGTCCTCACAGATACCTAAGATGGTTTGCTCTTCACACCGACGTGATTATGGGTAAGTGTGCTAGGATCATCCTGCACAATCACCTCATTAAAGATGTATTTATGCAACACCAGATGCCTGGCCCCACGCCGGAAGCCCCGGCTAGCCAGCTGAATGGTTCCAAGGGGTCCGGAGGACCAGCGCTCTGTAAATCCAGACAGAGGTACTCCATGGAATTCCCCGGTCTGCATCCAGATGTTTGGTCCACTCCGAGGTGAACCAAATGCAAATGTGGTGTCTTAGCAGTGGCCGTACAACAGCCTCCTCTGCCCGTGGAGTCCCTGGGGCCCCCCCGGACTGAGAGCATATCTCACTGCAAAGACATCTTTGGAAACGGGTTGCTGGAGGGAGCCAGTTTTTAAAGGAGTTAAAATTCAATTTGATCCTGCTGCTTACGCCTTTTCTAGTTTGATGTGTTTTTGATAAAAAAAAATTTTTTTTTGATCAATAAAAATAAAATCTGTTACTCACACCCTGGAGCAATTATTGTTCTGGGTCCAGTTTACTGAATCTTGATAGAATAAATAATGTTATTTTCCCAAAATGTGGCCAGCCAGAGGTTAGTTACATTAAACTAGCAGGGAGGATGTGGAATCTGAAAACATGCTGGTTCTCAGAGGACAAAATCATGTTTCTGCATATTCTGGGGTGGGAGCAACAGCCTCTTTTAAGGAGTTGAGGGCAAGAGGTCGGGCTTCCCAGTTCTGAAGAACAAGTGGTCCTTGCAGGATATGAAACAGTGATGCCGAGCACTGGTGATGTGCTAACCTGGTGCCAGGTGCTGTGCCTGGCATGCATAACTGGCATGCACAAAGCTCAGGCCTGGCAGGCCAGTTTTACCAGCATTAAACTAGACTCAGAGAGGGGCAATGACTTACCCAAGGTCACACAGCTCTATGTGGCTGTGCCAGGACTTGAACCCAGATCCATCAGGAATCTGAAACCACATACAGACTCCGCTTGCCACCCCATCTTCCCTTCTCTAGGTGAGGGTAGAAGAAGGCCTTGCGAATCGCCCAACGTACACCTGCCAGTGCTTCTTTATCTACACCCCTTTGCCTCCCTCCCTCCTCTCCCTCCAATGCCACACTGTGCTCGCTCCAAACAGCCCTGACAGGGGCCACTGAAAACATCGGTGCCCTGCGGCCTGGGTCGCACTTGGTGGGAGGGGATGCAGCATTCGTGACACGGATGAATATCGTGGGAAGGTGCTGGGTCCTGTGTCCTGTGAGACAGGTGCGGAAGGACACACGTTACTGTTAGCTGTGGTCCTGCTGGGTGTGCACGTGTGTGCGTGTGTGCTTATCAATCCGGGGACTTTCACTCTCTGTTATGTATTTCTGAGCAAAAGAATCGATCGATCTTTTCATAAAAGAATCTTAAATATCCTGCGAGAGGTTGCAGGGAAGAGAGTGGGTGGCTTGGCGGCCTCAGAGGCTGAGCTAGACATATGACACTAGGAGGCTAGGGGACCCTGGTGTGCAGATTCAGAGGGCAGGTGGGAAAAGAGATGGGCGATGGTGAGGGGTGGAAGTGAGGGGGATGACCAGGGGCGCCTGGAGGTGTGGGCTGGGCTGGTGCCGGAGGCGTGGAAGCTGGTAACCCCAGCGGATCAGAAAGGACGGGAATCAACAGACAGCAAGCGCCCAGGGCTGTCAAGCTCTGCCGGTATGTTCCTCCATTCCGTCCTGGCAACTATACCAACAGTGAATTTTACTGCTCCCATTTTTAAAGGAGGAAACGGATGCTCAGGCTAAGCCACCAACTCAAAGACATCAGGCAGGGCCAAGACTCAGGATTCGCATCCAAGCCTGCTGAGGCTTCCGTGATGCTGGGAGGGAAGATGCCCCCCCAAAGCCCAACTTGACCCTCCCAGCCTTCCTCCCGTGCAGCCCGTGGGGCCACCCAGCCCCCACCTCCAGCTTTCATGCCCTCGCAGGCTTGGCCGCCTGCCCTCTAATTAGATTCCCCTGGAAATAAGAGTGCATTGTACAGTTCTGCTAAAGGCAAACTGATTTTACAATTTCTTTTCTTTCCTCCTCTTTAATAACTCACAATGTCTCAAGGAGGTTTTACTTATGGCCTGTGCACTGGAAAATTATGCTGTCTCTCAGTGCTCATTTTTCTCTGGAGGAAAATTGAAAACCGGATTTCTCCTCCATCACTGGCCCCCTCTCTTGGCCTGTCTTGTGCCCAGAATATTCTAGTCATTCCCAAATTGCCTCCTTGGCCCTTTTCTACCTCGAAAGCAGGCCCCCCATCCTGCCTTCCTGCCCCACAGCTTGGAAAGGCTGGCAGCCGGGACCGATCTGGGGATCTGTGGGGAGTCTTGCAAAAGTTTGGCGAGCGGGCGGGAGGGAGGGTGGCATGCAGTGGGGGTACGGAGCGGTTTCCCCCACTTTGAGATGCATTTGCCTCCAGAGAACTGGACTGGCTCCAGCACTTTTGAGGTAGGAGTTGGGTGAGTGCGGAGCCTTTATTGGTCCCATCGGGTTCCCGTTACGTGTCAGGCAGTAAATTATAAACAAATGCCTCCTATTTCCATTTCTGAAGGCATCTCCAGCCCTCCACATTTTAAGGGTACATCCTCTTAAGTGGTGCCTGATGGGACAAGGAGCCAGGTGGATGGTGTCACACAGGCCTGGGCTGTCATCTAAAGGGTTTGCAGCCCCCAGCAGCCGGCTGGCACCCACTCTCCAGGCCCCGGAGGTAGGCCAAAGATGGCATGTGATGGAGAGGCGAATGGACAGACAGACGGATGCTCTAGGGGACTGCACGTCTGAGCTCCAGGTCAAGTTTCATAAATTAGGATGTGAGAGCTCTCGCCCCAGGGGAAGCAAGAGGGTGGAAGGGGTGCCTACTGAAACACAAGGTCCGGGCTAGGCTAGGGCTGGGCTGCGGGTGCGGCTGGCAGGGCAACGGCCATGGGCTGAAAGGGTGGGGAGGGGCGCTGCAGGTCCTTGGGCCTGGGCACTCAGGGTGTGTGGGACAGAGTGTCTTTGGCACCCTGGTCAGGGCAACTTTTAGTTGCCACCCTACTCCCCTCGCCACGTCCAGGTCTGACTGCCTCTGCCCGCTTTATGGAGGTTGGAAGTCAGAGACTCAGCCACACCTATGCAAATCACAGATTTTACAGTCTCTGGGACCACTGACCAGGCACCAAGGTCCGGGCACTTATCATCCCATTCAATCCCGGCACTAGCACCGCCTACTAGACTCTGTTACCCCTGCTTTACAGAGGAGGACTCTGGGCTGCAGAGAAACCATTACCGGTAATCACTCCTGCTCACCGGAAGTACTTCTTATGTGCCAGGCACTGTGAAGGGCATTTTGGGGATTAGCTCACTTAACCGATGCCACAACTCTCATCTCGTTCCATTTCTAGATAAGGAAACCAAGGTTCAGAGAGGCGGCGTGTGGGACTGACCTCAGGTGTGGACCAGGCAGCAGCCTCCCTGTTTAGGGCAGCTTCCCCAGACGAATGTCTGAGGCCTCTTTCTGGTCAAGAGAGTCACTGTTCAAGAGGGCATGTGGCTAGCCAGGTGTGACCTGGCAGGTTCAGGGAGAGCTGGGGCTGGTGTCAGGCCCCCTGTCTAGTCCAAGAGGCCTGCAGACACTCTCAGGGTGTGTCAGCCGGTGGAAGGGGGTGGGCAACAGCAGGCCTCCACAGGCAGGGATCCACTCAGGTGTCACCACTATGACACCATGGCCACCGTTTTATCTAAGTCCCGAGGCCACTGACTTGGGACGCAGGCCCTGCAGCTCTCCAGATGCCCTAGATTTCTCGTGGGCCTCTCCTATAAGCCTGGGAGCAATGTCACTGGCTGTCACCTCTAGGCTCAGGGTGTGCCAGACCTGGCAGCGGGGAGAAGGGAGATTAAGGCCAAGTATCAGGAACTGAGTGCTGTCTGGCCTGGCTGGGTATCCAGAAGCATCCTTCCTTTGTCCCCGACATAGAACTACAGGCTACCATCAAGACATGGCTTAGGAGACCCAAAACTGGGGGGTTTGAATCCTGGATGACCTCGGGCTGGTCGTTGAGTCTCTCTGAGGTCCAGGATCTAGGAGGCAGGTGGGTGCTCAGGCCAAGCAAGTGTCTGAGGAAAGGGAGGCAAAGGAGAGACCCCTGTCCCCCAGCTCCTGGTCCCTCCCAAGGGCCCCCAGGGAAAACTGACACAGGCGCTTGCCACATCCTCGTGGGCCCTAACTTGTTGCAGGAAGAAACCTGAGGAAGCCAGGCCGGCCTGGGACGAGACTTGGCTACAGCTGAGTCACTGTTTGCCAAAGGTTACCTAAGATGTGTCTAAACAAGAGCCAGCGAGGGTTCTCCTCCAGGGCCTCCAAACACACCTGCTTGCCCCCAGCCAGGACAAAGGCATGTGTCAGTTCGAGAATCATCCCTGCCCAGAGAAAAGCTTATGTAAATGGATGCAAAATGCCTGGCAAGGAGCACGTGCTCCATGAATGGGAGCCATTATCATTTTAACAAGCATTTAATGAGCACCTACTAGGTACCAAGTCCCCCTTCTCATCTGACTTACGGTTCTGATGGTTCCTGGTTTTTGCAGGTGAGGGCTTTGAAGCTGGGAGGGCACAGCTCAGGCATCCATGTGGCTAGACCATCCGCAGCTCTGACTCTGAGCCAGGGGTTCGAAGCCTCGGCTGGTTCACCTGAATCAGCTGGGGAGCTTTAAAAAAGACTGACCCCCATTCGAATGTAATGGTCTGGGGTGCAGCTGTGATTTTTAAAAGCTCCCCACTGGGAATCTCGTGAGCAGCCAGGGCTGAGAACTACTGCCGGAGAGATCCCAGGCTTTGCTCCAAATTTTCCCATCTCCTGTTGAGCTCCCAAGGCGGCCTTAAGAAATGGGGTTGGGGGAGGAGTCATGGAGATTTCAGAGGAACGGGGAGAACTGGCAGCAGGGGAGAGGGCACAGGTTCCCCTGGTCTGGCTCTGGGAAGAAAAGAGCAAAGATTGGGCCTTCCCCATCTCCCAGGGCTGGTTGGGCTGGCTCAGGGACGGGGGTCCCAGCCGAAACTGACAGGTGGGCAGGAGCTCCTGGGACTGGGCTGGGGAGGTCATTTACACCATCCCCCTGCCTCTACCACACTCGCAGAGTAAATAGCTCCCCACCCCAGCTAATCTGCCTCCTCACCGCCAGGACCTCATGACTGTAGGAACGAATGGGTATGCATTTCCTGACGTCTAATCCCAGTCCTCCAACTGCATCCTCCAGGGTCCATCTGCTGGAATTTGTCCTCTGTATGCTCCATGGTTAGTGTGGGTCTGGCTTTCTGGGGAAGGGGGCCCCTTCAGGGGGCTGCTGCAAAGTCAGGGCTGTGGGCAGACAGAAGCCTCCGTCCTTCCCCTGCGACTCTGAAGGCTACAGGTGAAATCCACACAGAGCAAGTTTCTCCCCACCCCTGCCCTTTCTGTGGGATTGTACACCTGACCAAGAGCCTCCGAGCGGGTGGTATCTCCCCCATTTTACAGATGGGAACGGGCATGGAGGAGTGTGGCAGCTTGTGCCACACACAGCTAGCGGCTGAGCTGGGGCAAGTAGTTCAGGTCCTGCCATCTTCCGATCTGCACCTCGAGAAAGTGAAGTCAGGCCGAAGGGAGAACTGCCCAGCCTTGGTAATCCTGAGCCCGCTGTGGGACCAGCTGCCAGGGGGGAGGCTGCAGGAGGTCTCAGGGGCTTTTCCTGGTGACTCCTGCCCCCTAAGCCTACCGCTGGAGCCATGCTCCCCAGTGTCCCCACCACCAAGCAGTCTGAATTCTTCCCCAGGTGGGTCACAGGGGAAATTCAATCCCATTTGCTTTTCTCTTAACTTGCCAAAAGCTTGTTTGCTCCGAGAGGCCCATGAGGCCTTGGCTCCCCTGGTTTCAAATAATTGACTTTCAAAGCCTGTCTTCAGGTGGAACGCTGCCACGCACCACCGGGGTGAACTCTGCCAGGGACGGAAGGGGGCGAAGTCTGGGCTCCATGATTGGCCGGTGCCTCCCACAGTCGCCTCTGGGCCCCACCAAGCCCTCCTCCTTCCCCAGGGCCTTCCCCACAGCCACGGGCTGGATTGAGTCCACGCAGATTGAGGCCATCCCGGGCAGCTGGTAGGGAGAACACACACATTTGCAGGTGTGTTCACCTGTGCCATCAGCCCCTCTGGGGCTTGAGGCAGAGAGTATGCCACCCCCTCCCACAACAGCTTCTCTGGAGAACCTGCGAGGTCCCCACAGGCCACAGGGTACTTGGGGTCTCCCCTAGACAGCAACTAGACCACTGTCCTGTGGAGGACAGGCCTGAGGTTTGGAGCTGGCCTTCAACCCTGGACAGCAGAGCTGGGTTTTTTCCCCTCCAAATCACACAGGGCTGGGTGAAAGTCGATTTATGAGAAAGAAGTTTTTGCGTGGCAAATAATACAAGAATAAATAAATAATAATACAAGAATAAACTGTTTCACAGACAAACAACTATAAACCTACTTTTGCCCACCCCCTGTTTCATTTTGAGTTGCACTGGCACAGTCTCTGGCGAAGGGAGGTACAAATAACCACCTCCTTTCTTTTAGAGGAAACCACCACTTCTGCAGCTGAAACACCCCCAAGCCTGCCCACACCCCTGTCTGTCTAGCTCCAGGCACAAAACATCTCATTCCTTCTACGTAGGCCAGAGACCTGTGAAGACACGTGCCACAGGTATGTTGCCCAGGCCACTGGGGTTGAGGGTAGAGCCAGTCACAACCCTTCTCAGAATTCCCTGACGATGTAAACATCACCAGCCACCCACATTTACTGAGCACTGTGCCCGGGCCTGGCTAAGCCGGGGGCACGCCCATGCCCTCCAGCCTGCGCACCTTCCATCTGTAATGGAGCTCCACCTTGTACCTGAGAGGTCCGGAGACATGAGGTGCGCTCCCTAAGGACACACCGCAGAGTCAGGATTGGAATTCGGATCCAGCTGCTCTGGAGGCTGGAAGCTTAGTGACCACCCTACACTGCCATGTTTAAATTGCTGGATCCCAAGGGTGGCATCTCAGACTGGGCCTTATCAAAAGGCTGGCGCGCTCCTTAGGAAAGGAAATTATCCTATTCCCCCTAAGGATCTGGAGTTCGCCTGTCATATGTCACCTAGGGGAACAGTTCCTACAACAGGGAGCTCCTGGCCTCCCCTTCCTCATGTATAAAGTGGGAACAGAACACGAAACAGCCCCCAAGTGCTTCCCCACCCAGGTCTGACACCCCATCACTCACTGTGTGACCTTGAGCAACTACTGTCACCCATTTGGTCTCAATTTCCATTTCCCCCACGTGAAAAATGGGTAACAAGGCTGCTTCACAGGGGGTGTGAGGCTCACGGCCTTGGAAGAGCTTTATAAACTGTAAAGTGCTGGCCAAAGGCGAGGGTGTCGATGGCTTCGTAAACGGACTTCCAGCCCGGCCGCCCCGCCATCATCCCGGGGAGCGGCTTGCCTCTGCCCTCCCCCACCAGACTTTGTCTCCCCTGTTCCAGGTCACCAGCTCCCCATTTGTTATGCCTCCCGACCTCCTCCGCGGCTGGAAGGCCCTCCACCCACAAGGGGGAACCCAGATGTGGCTACAGGGCCGTGCGGGGGCCAGGAGAGAGGTTACCGCTGCCTCAGAGGGAGATCATCTTTCCCGCCAAGATGGAATCTGTCCTGGCCCTGTCACCAATTAGCTGTGTGACCTTGGGCAAGTCACTTAACCTTTCTGGGACCTCTGCCCCCCATCTGTGAAAGCGAGAGGTGCTTTGGACAAGATGCTTCCTGACCTGACATGTGAGGAGGGTCTGATGTTGGAGAAGCTTTTTTTCAGCCCCAAATCTCAATCTTAGCACAATGATCTGGTGTGAGATTCAGGGTCCTCAACTGGGAAAGGGAATTGCAGCCTCAGGGTCCCACATTCCTATGGCCAGTGGATGAGGGGGCGCGTTTACTCAGCCTCCGTTTCTTCCCCATTCTCTCTCACTAGGAGGGAAAAGGTAGGCGGGAGTCATCTCGGACACGCAGGTAGCGGCCGGCCTCAACTTCCAGGCCACGCTAAAGCCATATCACTCTTCCCAGCCCGCTGGGAGAACGTCAGCCCTGCTTGTCTTTCGCCACAGGGCCGGGCTGTATTCTTATTTGGAGTCTATCCTCCAAACTGAGCGGCTCTATTCTGGGATGGGGCCAATTCCTCCGCACAGCCCCAAATATTCCAGGTTCAAATTCCGTCTCCGCTGCTTTCCAGAAGGAGGCCAGAAGTGACATTCTGCTTCTCTGGGCCTCAGTCTTAGCATCTGTCAAGTGGCGACAGCAATGGCTCCTTGGGTTAACGGGTGACGGTGACAGGCACGGGGTGAGGCTCATTAGTTCTCACCAGTCAGATCCACGGTGACAAAACAGCTGACAAAGCCCAATGCTGGTGAGGCAGCAAGGAGCAAGCAGCCTCTCCTTCCCACCTGCAGACAGTGATGTCCCTGGCACACGAACTCTTCTAAGTCTAGAACAGGGCCTATCACACGGGCCTACCTTCTCAAAATAACCACACTTATGGAAGTACACGTTTCCCTACAGAGAAAGATCTAGATCAGACTCCCCTATTATCCACAATATTTAACTCTGGACAGTGGAAAAGGGGGGATGGCAAACTTTTTACTTTCTGTACTCTTCCAGCATTTGACGTTTTGTCCCGACAAAAAGCATGTCATTCTTGTGCAATAAAGAACTAATACGATGTTTTTAGATGTTAGACACCAGGTGTTGTTGTTGTTGTTTTTCTAATTCCAAGCAGAAGTCTGACCTGAAGCTGCAGCTCTCTCACAGGGCAAGAGAATATAAGTGACTGAACGAATGAATGAATGACCTAAAGCGGGAACAAAGGAGCCAACTGCAGGGCTTCCCCAAGGTTGCCTAAAGTTATCCCACCACTGAGTGTCACTTAGCACATCTTTCAAGGTGGTTGGGGTGGGCTCATCACCTTCGGGTTCATTCTGAAGACAGATCACAAGAGTCCACATGGGACAAGTGGCTGGCCCGGGTCCCTGGTCAAGTGCTTCAGAAGGGCTCACCTGAAGCTTTGGGAAACGAAACTCCACCTCCCCCCCCACACCCCCGGTCCTCCCAGCCCACCAGCGGCGCAGGGAAGAGAGAGGCTGATGCCCTCGCACCTGTCCCACCTGTCCCAAGTGAACTGTCATCCTGTTGTCCAGCCCCAGAGCAAACCTCCGAGGATAGGGGTGCAGACAGAGACCGAGCCGCACCCGACCAGGGACGGAAAACGAAACATGGCCACTCTCCGAGCTCCGGGTCGCTCGCTCCCACCCCTCCCTGGAAATGTTCTTTGACTTCAAACCAGGCCGGAGTGTAAAACCAATAAAGCTCCCTGTGCCCATAAACAAACAGGCAGCCGTTAACCTCCCCCCTCCCAGTGCCCTCCGCCCACCCCCGACACTCTAAGGCACAGTCAGAGGGCAGGGCTGAACGTCATTGTCCCGGTAATTAATTGCGGTAATAAGGAGCTGTACTGAGCTTCAAAGGCCAGGCGGGGCCTGGGAGCCCAGTCCAGGGCCCTTGTGTGTAGCATGGACACCAGGTGTGCCTCTGGCACCAGAACCCTGAGGACCTACTGTGCGCAGGCACAGCACCGGGCACTTGGCTTTTTCCAACCGTGTGACGTGGTGTCCTTCAGCCTACTCGACAGATGGGAAGACTGAGGCTCAGAGAGCCCGTTTCTTGTCTGAGGTTACAGAGGAAGCAGAAAAGCTATGTTCGCTCACCTGTCTCCCCACCACATTAGGGGGCCCTGAGGGCAGGGACGCTCCCGTGTTGTTCTCTGCCTTACCCAGCACCTGGCGTTTAGTTGGTGCTGAACGAAGACTTACTGATCCAGTGACCTCAGAGGGGTAACTATTTAAGTCTGCAATCGCCCTTCCATCCTGGGCCCCCCAATTTAGCACATTTGTCTTTTCGCCTTTTCCCTCTAGCACCGTTGAGCCGCTACTACGAGGTTCACGGGAGCTGCTCTCACCTAGGTGAGTTTGCTGCATCCTCACGACAGTTCTATGAGGACAGTATGCTTAGCTTCATTTCATAGGTGAGAAAACTGAGGGTCAGAGAGAGGACATGCCCTACTTGGAGGCTCGGCTGCCCACTTCTTCTCTCTTCTTTCCACCTCCTGAGCACCCTCTCCCCACCTCGTTTCCCCTACCCACCCCCTCCTGCGCCGCGTGCTCGCAGTCCAGGACGGGCCCCACCTCCGAGCCCCTTCTGTTTTCTCGCTCAGGATTCCTGAGCCCACGGCGCTTGCTTGTTTATAGCCCTGCCTGCTCTGTGGCCTTGGTCCCAGCTCAGGTCACCTCTCTGGGGTGAGTGGGAGCTTTTGAACGTGTTAAATACAGGTTACGTGGGTCAAGGGTCACAGCCCTTCCTTGGGGGAAGCTTGTCTTGAATCACCCATGAAATAGGGACGCTTATCTTGGGGGGAGGAGGGAGAGTCCCCCTGCCCCATGCTTGGTCTCTCTGGATAGGTTTGGTATCTGGATTTCCCGTTTTCTTCCCTCTAACTCTGTCCTGAAGCCAGAAAAAAAAATAAGGGGTCTGGGGACGAGCAGGGCAGAAATGAAGGGAGGGACTGAACGTTGGCTGGAGCCCCGCTTTGGTCTGAACAAATCTGGATTTGAGTGGCATCTCCTCCATTTCACAAGGTTGGGGGGTGATGACGCCCCCCAAACCACCCAGCCGGCAAGTGGCCAAGATAGGACTGGAACTCGAGTTGGCTGGTCTAAAGCAAAGGGCCAAGCCCCTGCTGCCAAATAAGAATCTGGGTCCCCCACCACAGAGGTTTCATCGGGGGGAAGGGTGCCCCACGTACTCACAGGAGGACGCCCCACTCAGCCACGCGGCACACGGCGCGGTGTCCACAAGTCCTCCCCAAGGTAACGCCACGCAAGCACAGGGCGCACCGCACTCTTCCTCCCTTCCCACCCAGCCCCTTACCCTGTTTGAAGGCGACATACTTGGAGGGGTGAGCAAAGAGGCTTGTCCCTGCGCCACAGGGAGTGGGGTGCCGACCATCCCAGTTTGCCCAATACTGAGGGTTTTCTGGGACGCGAGACTCTCGGTGTTAAAACCAGGACAGTCCCAGTCAGTCGCGCCCCCAAGGAGGGAAGGCGGGATGCAGAGGCCAGGCGCCCTCCCACCCCTGAGACAGAGTGACTTCCTTCCACTGGCTCCTGGTCCTCCCTCACCATCACTTTCCCCAGGGAAGAACCACCAGGGAGAGCGAGCGCTAACCCCCTCCCTGGTTTGGCTACCAGAGAAGCTGCTCAGAAGGTGAAGGGCAGGGATACAGGTCTGGTTCTCTAGCCCGTGGTCACGAGGGACACTCTTTTCAACCCCCTTCGGCACCCAAATGAAGACAGGTGTCAGAGGGGGAGAGTGAGGGGAAGGGATTGAGGCCAGGGTTGGCCTCGACCCTCAGCAGCTGCCCGGCTGCCCCTCTCCCCTACACTGCCCCTGGGTCTCAGGAAAGTTCTGGACTTGGGAATATTTATTGAGCACCTGCTCTGCACACAGCATTGTACTAGCAGTGAGTAAGACACGGTTAACTGGGCCTCGCCTTCCAAGGAAGCTCTAATCTGACAAGGGAGAAGGAAGTCAGGACTACACTCACCAGGAGAGTGAGTCTGCAGCACACGTGCAGCACACAGTACATGTGCATACACATGCTATACATGCCTACACAGTCATGCACACAGTACGCACATGCACATGCTTGCACTCATGCACGCTTGTACACACATGCACACATACATATGCACGTACACTCCCCATCCCATTTGGAGGGAATTGGGGGTTTTCCCCGACTGGCTTATCTGAGCCCCAGCGCCTTCCCCTCAGCAGAGATCACCAAGAAAGGACTCTCCCAAGGCCACTTCACGTCCCAGCGCCACCCCCACCCCCCCGCCAGATCTCCCACAACCTCGCCCAGTCCTGTGTCCTGGGGTTCAGGCCTCCTGAACACGTTGATCTTTTCTGGGCCAACTGAGTTATAGCCACCGATTCAGAAACCAGCCACGTAACTGGAGATCAGATGTGCTCTTCACTTCAACCCCTGCCCTGAGTGCAGCGGCTGAGAAACGGGGTGAAGCTCGAGTCAGCCAGGCCTGGAGTTACAGCCCTGCTCGACACTTCCCTGATAAAGACACTTCTTTCGGGGCTCGCTTCGCCTTCCATATCCTGGGGGGAAATAACACGGACCTCGAAGGAAAAGCCCACGTGAGCAAGGACATACTGAAGTTCCTACCGCAGCCCCAGTACACAGGAAGTGCTCGACAAAGGTGGTGATTATGATGAGGACAGATGGGAAGACACAGAGGTACGAGCTCCGTTCTCCCCTCCAGAAACACCCACCCTGGGGTCCCTTCAGAAGCACAAGTCGGCTGTGCTCAGCAACATATGGACCGCTAGGGGAGGGGGCAGGAAGGAGGGGGGAGGGCAGGTGGGGGCAGGGAGGAGGAGGAGGAGGAAGGGTGTATTTAGCAAAAAAGAAAAACCCACACAAAACAGACAGAATTCCAGCCGATTATTCCTCCCCCTGCAGATGTACATTAATGCAGGCGAGGTGGGGGGCGGAGCTTCGGGCTGGGGAAAGAGAAAACGCTGGCAGTCCTTTTAACAAGCCGTTGTCTGGCTTGATCTTGTCACTCTAAAGAGGGCCATTGAGAGGTATTCATGCGTCGGCCCTGGGGGGACAAAAGGACCCAGTATATATACTGACTGCTCAGTTGCCTGCGGGCCTTGGGGCCTTTGTCTAACCCTCCCTTAATAAACTTTTGGGAAGAGTTCATCAATCCGCTTCAATAGCTGATGTTCTCATTTTCAGAGGGAAGAAAAATAGCAGAAGGCCGGCATGGGTTGTGTGTGTGTGTTTTTTTCTCCTTCCCAAGAGTCATTCTCAATGAGAAAGGGAACGGGACAGAGAGGGGGAGAGAGCCCGTAGACACCCCACTTTAAAGGGAAAAAGAACCCATCTCAACTACGGCCACAAATCCTAAATGCAAACCCAGACAAAACCGCTATTCATGGGGCCTGGAGTCGGCCGCCGCCATCGGAGGGTCTGGGGCTGCCGGAGCTGGTCCGCTTGGCGGTGGCAAGTAAGGCCGAGTTCTTCCCGCAGGGAGTCGGGGCCGAGAGGAGGCATTTCTCAGAAGGAAAGTGTGGTTTCCATGCGAGAGCAGGCAGGAACCTTCCCTCCAGCTTCTTGTTTCTATCTGGGGTCACTGGGTTTCCTTGTCATCAGGTGGCTTTCAAAATGAGAGGTGCTTTTTTTTGGCTTTTTTTTTTTAAATCAAGGGTAGAAGAGCCAGTTTTTTTCCTCCTCTAAGTAGTTCTTTCTTCTCTAAATGAGGCTTCTGCTTCTAAGACCACACGACCCTTCTCCCTTAGGCTGGGATGTGGTTCAGTTCCCAGTCCCTCTCCAGGAAGCCTATGTCCCTCCTGGCTCACTCTGGAGTGAGACCTAGACTACAACGCGGTCCTCCATGCTGCATGGTAAGGTGCGGGGAAGTGGGCTGAATGGGGGAGGGACAAAGAAGAAAGGATATTCCTAATATTCCTACAGTGACAGACTGTGTATGTGTTAACTCACTTCTCACCACAACCCTATTTGTAACACGCATTTTTGTTATTGTACTCAGTTTACACTTGGAGAAACTGAGGCTCAGAGAGATGATCCCTGATCCAGAGTCCCACAGCGGGAAGCTGAGGTCCAAACCCAAGTCCTGTCAAATTCAAACTTCAAAGTTCTAACCCTTACAAGCTACCGATAGTCGTGCTCTTAAAATGGGCCAGGAGTTGTTCTAAGTGCTTTACGCACGTTATTTTCCCGACAGCCCAGAGAGATGGGTCCTATTATTAGAATACTCGTATCACCGATGCGGTGACTGCGGCATAGAGGAGAACTGGCCCACGTCGGACAGACAGGAGGGCAAAGCCAATTTTAACTCAAGTCTGATGCCGGGGCTGGGCCTCCAGCCCCATGCTGTTCTGGCTTCCAAGGAAGGCAGATGCAGCGGGGAGGGAGGAGATGAACAAACAAATCTGACTTCTGCCCCCGCCAAGCCTCAGAGGTGGGTCCTCCTAGGGCCTGGTTCAGCTTTGCAGTGAGCGCGCCCAGACAGAGACACACACACACACACACACACACACACACACACACACACGCACACACACACACCCTCTCTCCAAGTCTCCCCAGTGGCTCTAGTTCAATGTTTTACAGGCCTAATGAGTGTTGACAAGTTTAATGAGTTTGTTTTAAAGAAGGGAGGGGGGACCTGGTCAAGTTGAGATTTCCGAGTCAAATGAATTAGTGGAGGCCGCCAGACTTCAGCTGACAGGCCTGGAAACCCTCCCGCGGACTGCAGGCTTGAGCCATGGACCCAAGCTCCCCTCAATGGGACCTGGGCCCCTTGCCAAACACTGGGGGCTCTGGGGGCCTCTGAGTGGCCCTCAGGTGCCTGGGTCCGAATCGAAGCCCATCTCTTTATCCTGCAGCCCCCGCTCCCAGCCAGCCCTCCCCTGGTGGGCCCCCCCTTCTGCTGGACTCTCCTCTCCCACTGGGTCCCCAATGAGAAATTTGATTCAAACCCAGTTTGGCACTTGTTTGCATATTGATTGCGTGGTAATTAAGTGGCTTCATCTGCGGAGGGGACGCACCACCTGCATTTCTCAGCTTCCCAGTCATGGGCTGGGACTGGCCATAGACCTTGCTCTGACCGTGCAAAGTGGCATTCAGGGAGGCCAGCCTCTGGCTGCTGGCCGGGAGCGATGCTTGTGTCTGTTTAAGATAGGATTCTTTACTTTTGGGGTGATGAGATGACTTGGGAGAGAGCTTGCACAAGCCTGGCCAGATGAAATAGCAGAGTTAAAATTAAATCATCATAACGAGGCACAAAATAAAGGCATACATGCACTCTGGCCCATGTCACTGGGACATGGTAGGCAAGAGCAAAGCAAGATTAGGTCTCCCTCTGGCCCTTCCTGAGCCACCTGGGGGCTGACCTCAGTCTGGCACCCAAAGCTGGAGAGCCCAGCCTTCAAACTCCTTCTGCCTCTTTGTCTAGCCCCAGTCTTGGGCAAGGGACTTAACCTCCCTAAGCCTCAATTGTCCCATCTGCAAAATGGGGTTAGTAAAACCTGTGATATCCACAGGGTTGTGGGGCTTAAGGGACTGTGTCTGGCACACGGTAGGTCCTGCACAATCTCAAGTTTGTTCTCCGGGGCTGCACCCCAGCTCGAAACGAGCATGATCTCTTCAATTATTATGGCCTTGCAAATTAGCACAAGCTGCCTTCCAGCCCACCCAATGGGATTTGGTTTTTTCCCTCCACTTCCCCAGGTAGCCCATGGTGTTCTCAAGTGGCAGCTGCCTCACTTACTGATCACCAGTCGGAAGTGGGCAAGTAGAGGCTGGGGGAGGAGAAAGGCATCACATCCCTGGGATCTGGTTGGCTTTATTACGTTGTATTTTGTCATCCATTAAGGAGCACAGAGTTGGAGCTGACACATCTCAGCCCGTGTCACAATGTCCAGCTGGGATTCCAGGCCCCCTCCCCGGCTCTCTCTCATATGTGATTATTTATTGGACTTTTCTCCCAGGGGTGCCCCTCCCCTTTTTTAACTTTCCCCTCTCTCTGGTCTGGGGTGGTGGACTTGTGAGAAGAGTTCTTTCTAGTGAGAATTTCTCAACAGGTTCTGTTTTTCCCTTCCATCTGGGAGCATGGGGTGGTGGTGGGGGCGGTCGATGAGGGCAGGGAGGGGGATGGGTCACTCCAAGTCCAGTGGGCAGGCCCTATGACCCACCTCTCTGGATAGGGCTGCCGAGCCTCTCTGGCCATTTCTTCACTTCCTAGGTCTCCCCATTGTTCAAGGCTGAAGCCAGCTGCAAGCCTTAATCTTGGGCGTATTTGCAATCCCGCAAAAGAAAGGCCCTCGTGTGACAGGGTTGAGCTGGGGGCCCGGGGAATGGCCAGAGGCTGAGACGCCATAATGAGCATGTGACTGCACACACGTCCCTCCGCCAGGCCGCTGACCGAAGGCGGCAGCACCTCACGCCGGCATTTAAACCTTTTGTTGTCACTTAAACCTTTCCTAGGGAGCAGAGTAAAGGGCCTGGACTTTGAAGTCAGCCCTGATGGCCCTTGCTGGCTCAGTCACTTACTGGCTAAGTGACTTCGGGCAGATGACTGGACTTCTCTAAGCCTCAGTTTCATTTCTGTGAAATGGGGGCAGATACATTCAGACCGTGGACAAATGCACTGACCTTCACCTGTGCAGAGCGGAATCGACGTGGCCCCACTGGCACACATATCCCTTATTCTCCTGCGACACACGGGGACATTCATCCCTCACCACCAACAGAGACACACCCATATGATATTGACACAACTACATACGCCTAATCACATTCACGCTGTGCATCGCAAGGACAACCCCTCCCCCACCAACAACTAAGACAAAGCTCCCCACCCAATCTAATAAGGACCCACTACTTCCTTCCCGACTCCCATAGTATGACTCCTCAGCAAGCATGGGCACACAGCACAGTATAGTTGCAACAACCAATACACACAAGAAATAATGCTCCCTTGACAGAGATCCCAACATCTACCTTCCAACACCCTCCCAAGGCCCACTGAGACCTCTCAGTTCACAGTCTTGTCTGCAAGTGAAAAGGCGGGCAGGGCTCCCCATGAAAGAAAACAAAGTAGCAGGCCCTTTTAATGAACCTTTGGTGAAAAACAAGCCCCATGCTCTAGAGACAGGGGAAGCCACTCCTCAGGGACATAGGACCCTGTGAATTGGTGAGGGGCATTCCAAAGTCAGATGCTGGAAGAGTTAGCTGGCCAGAGAGCCAGTGTGTCGCAGCAGTAAGAGTCTGTGGCACCTGGGTTCAATTACATGCTCTCCCCCTTGCCGGCTGTGTGACTCTAGGGAGCTGAACAAACCTCTCTGAGCTCTGCTTTCATGCGCAGAATTGGAATAATGGATACCCAGGGGCAGGGCTGGGGGCTTGTGAGATGAGGTATATAAAGCACCTGGCATAGTTCCTGACATGTAGCAAGAGGTGGACAGGTCGCGTACAGGCTTCCAATGGGATGTACCTGCTCATCTGGTGCCCAAAGGGCTGAGGGACCTGCTTGTGCCTCAGTTTCTGTATCTATAAATGGGCATCTTAATCACCCCTTTTCCTAGGTGTTCTTGGGAGGATTTCATGAACTCACTCCTATACAGCACTTAACCCAATACTTAGCACCCAGTCGGCCCTCACTGGGCTCTTCTCCTAAGGTGGGTCAATGAGTGGCTGCCTCTTTCCTGCCATCCCGGTCTCAGGTCCAATACCACCTCCTCTGGGCAGGCTCCCTGATAACTCATCTACCATAGCTTCCCAGCTCAGTCGCTTTCCATCTTCTTAAAGCCCTTGTCCACCTTCTGAAAGCATTTTCCTACTCGTGGATGTGCTCACTGCCTGCCTGCCCACAGTGGGTAAGCTCCGTGCAACCAGGGCCTTGTGCGTTCCAGGCTGTACCCCGCCCCGCCCCCGGGAGTGCTCGGTACATTGTCGTTGTGAGAATAAAGTGGGAGTCCCAACTGCACCTTCCTGGGGCACTGGTGTGGGGTGGGGAAGAAGGATGGTAGCGGTTGCGGATGGAGGGGTTCGCCCTTCTCCTCCATCCCCTCTCTCGGTACACACACACACCCCACCCGTCGGGAATGGGAATGGGAATCCAAGCTGCTGACCAGCCTTTCCGCTGTAGCCTGGGGTTCTCTCTTCCTGCCAAGGGGCGGGTGAGCCTTGATGGGTTTACCTGGGTGTTAATCCCCTGACAATCTCCCCTGGCCTGACCGGACAGCCAGCCTCCATTCTTGTCCTGGGTCTAATTAAGCGCCTGAAATGCCACTTCCCCTTTCAAACCTGGCTGCTTTTCTCAGGGGAGAGGCAGGTAAAGCCCAGCCTATGCTTTGAAGCAGAGGAAGCCTGAAGCCCTGGCAGGTGCATGAGGGGGAGGGGGAGGAACTGATGGGCCCGCGGGGAGCAGGGAGGGCTTCTGCCTGTGCCTCCTCAGAGAGGACAATCACCTGCAAATCCCCTAACTCAGGATGAGTCCTAGGAGACCCGGGAAAAGCTACGGTTCCCTGCCCAGGGAAACACATAGATCCTTCCACATATGACTGACAACTCAGTTCTGGGGCTTTGGGGTCACCCTTGAAGCCTCTGGAGTCCCCAGGTTAAGTTCACATGATGCCGCTTTAAATCTGTGTCTATATCTGCCCTGACCAATGTGGGGCAGTGGGTTGGGCGTCGTCCCGAAAAGTGAAAGGTCACCAGTTCAATTCCCAGTCGGGGCACATGCCTGGGTTGTGGGTTCCATCCCCAGTCAGGGCACATACAAGAAGCAGCCAATTGATGTTTCTCTCTCACCTCGATGTTTCTCTCCCTCTCTTCCCTCCCTCCCTTCCCCTCTCTCTAAAAATAAATAAATAAAAATCTTTTTAAAAAAATCTATGTCTGTATCTAGATAGATGGATGGATGGGCAGAAACAATATAGATCAGGATATATAAATGCAGACAGCTACTCTACTACCACATTCAACAAGATTGCCTCTAGGGAAGAATGATTCTCAATTTTAACATTACATACTTTTTTCTGAGTTGAAAGTTTACAAGCACGTACTACTTTTGTAACAAATCTTTCAAAAACATATGACAAAACTATGCACATATATATTTTAGAGCTGCTGAGAGAAGAATGGTGTGCCCCTGACCTGGGGGATTCTCCTCTTAGGAACGTTTATGGGTCACCTATCCAGCACAAATTACTTTCAGACCTTTTATCTTGTTGTCACCAGGCATTTCCTGTGTGCCAGCCACCTTTTCTGTGTTTTAACTCATTTGTCCCTTTTGTGATTTTTATCCCCATGGGACAGATGAGAAAACTAAGGCTCAGTGCGGTGACGCGCCTTGACTTGCTCAGGGGACCCGAGCGGGCAGGCTATGCCTGGCTCCCTGACTCCAAGTCCAGGGCTCTTGGGTCCCTGAGGCTGCCTTTGGATGTAAGGGCCGAGGGCCCAGAGCTGAGATGAAAGTGAGTGTCGGGTGGCGGGGGGCAACCCCAGGGTGTGCGCCAGTGCTGGGGACAGGAGGGAAGGTGGGGGCCTTGCTTTGTTTCTAGCACAGTGCCCTTGCAGATCAGACCCCCCCAGGTGACAGTAATAAAAAGCAAGGGACCCCAGCAATTCTTGGTGCCTAGTTTAACAGCCTGGACACTGGGGCCCTGTTCTGACGCTGCTCTCCACTTGCTGTGCAACAAGGAACAAGTCCCTTCCCTTCTTTGGGCCTCAGTTTCTCCATTTGTAAAACTGTGTGTTTCACTCGACCAGTGGTTCTCAACTAGGGCAACTTATCCAAAAGCCATGGCCCTCAGATATCCCAAACAGAGAAAGCGCCCAAGCGTGCTGGCTTTGCAAAAGCACCCGAGTGACTTTCGGGTGCGCCCTCCCACCCTCCCAGCTCACAGGACCTTCCATCTCCCACACGCTGCATCGAATCCTCCCTCCAGGACCAGGCTGGGACGGTGCCCCGACCCAGCCCCCAGCGAAAGTCCAAGAGGCGGACTGCCTCCCCTGGTCACACAGCAATCCGGGCAGGTAATGCCCAGTGCCTGGAGACCAGCCATGCCTGTTCTTCAAAGAGACCTCCCAGCCAGGAGAGAAAGTTCTCTAATCACGAGGCTAGAAGAGGAGGGGTAATCATTTGTCACCAGATAAGCAATATCAGCTTATCTCTGAAGACCAATAACCGAGGCCTGGGGCTCTGATTCCAAGCGTAAACAAGAGTGTCTCTCTCCACCCCCTCCTCCAGAG
The DNA here is from genome assembly GCA_004026545.1 of Mormoops blainvillei. Taxonomy (NCBI): domain Eukaryota; kingdom Metazoa; phylum Chordata; class Mammalia; order Chiroptera; family Mormoopidae; genus Mormoops; species Mormoops blainvillei. Next base: position 21,441 of record PVJD01002975.1, on the reverse strand, counting down.
TAGCCGCAGATAGGAGGTGATCCCAGCTCCTTCCCAGGACAAAGCCCTGTCTCCCCAGTCTCCTCTACCCGCAGGGAGCATGCTGGTTTTTCTCCTCCAATACATACATGCCCAGAGTATCAGAGCTCGAAGGATCCTCACCTGCGGCATCGCCTCCTGCTCGGGACCCCACACTGCCATGGAACACAGTTTGAAAACCACTGGGCCCCTCATGCCTTGCATGGTTCAGACAAAGGAGCCAGGACCAGAGAAGTTAAGTGGCTTGTCCAGAGTTAACACGACAGGTAGTGCGAAAGCCAGGGCCACCCCGTGGGCCATTCACAGGAAGGTCTGAATTCCTAACCCTAACCACCATACTTCTCTTTCCCTTCTGGTCTTGATTTTTCCTTGTTGCTAAAAGGACTTTGCCCAGAGGATGAACAGCCTTCAGAGGGCCAAATCTCTGGCATCTGCCAAGTCTCAAGATCCCACTAGGTGCCCATGGGTGCTGGGAGTTGGACGGTAGTGGGGAGCACTGGCTCCAGCCACAGTCTCCTCTGGGCCCGGGGATCCAGGTTCGTGGAGGACGGTGGTGGGGAAGGTGCTGGGGCTGCAACTGTCAGATGGGGCAAAGGAGGGCAGCTGGATTGTGTCCCTCAGGCCCCTTAGGGTAAAAGCCTTAGGGTCCCGCTGACCCTATTAGGAGAGGCCCCTCTTCCCCCTATTTCCTTGGGCTAATATCGGTGCCTCAGTTTCCCCCTCTGAAATGGAACTTACAGGGGGCGATGGACTGCGGGGGTGGGAAAGGGCCATACTTTGCATGGCTACCCTCACCTGTGACTTCCCAGAAGCAAGGCTTCCGCTTATTTTGCTCCCCTAACAGGGCAGCTGCCAGCAATCCAGTACCTTTTCCTCTTTTGGGCTCACTCACGCCACGCCCTCTGGACCTCAGCTTTTCGGCCTGTAATGACCAGATTACCTCTAAAGGTCTGTGCCACTCTAACTCACCCTTTGGGATCTCAGCCTGGAAAGGAATTCCAAGGTTCTTTTAATTGACCTTGTAGCCAGCCACACATTCTGCACACCTGGTGGTGCGTCAGGTGGGAGGAGTCTGGAAACAGCTGCTTCCCTCCCTCCTTCCATGTCAGGCTGGGGTTGCCCTCTCCTTACACCCCCCTCCACTCACCGTCTGCTCTCCACCCCGCCCCTGCCCCTTTCTAGCTGTCACAGTATGAACCTCCTAGCTGGCCTCTCCCACCTTCCAGTGCTTCTCTGCTCCCTCCATGACTCACGCCCAAATCCCCCCTTGGCTCCCCACTGCCCTCGGAATAAGTCCTAACTCCTTAACTCAGCCTGGAGGAGCCATGACCTGGACTCTAGGGGTATCAACCCAGCACAGTCCATGCAAAGTAGGTCTTAATAATAAAGAGCCAGGTGCCTTCAAAGCACTTCCAAGGCACCCCATCAGGGCGGAGGCTACCCCTGTTTCAAAGAGACAGAGGCAGTTATGGTTGGGGGATGGGGGGGCGATGTCGCATACCCTCACCTGTGTCCTTTCCACCCAGATGTTTCCACCATCTCCTTGAATCACCGCATAGTGCTCATCCCCCCTCACCCCTACCCCCCGTCCCACTGCCCTCTGTTCACCAAAGCTGCCTGACCTCTCCCTGGGAGGGGATGGAACTCAACAGTGGCTGCTGGGTCCCAAGAACTGGCTCTGTTACGACCTTCTTCCCTTGGTCTTCTGTTGAATGAGGAGCTGCCCACAGGGGGCCACTGACTTCCTTCAGATAAGGGAGGATGCTATTCATCTGCACATGGTCGAGCACCTGTCCTCACCCCACCCCACCCCACCCCAAATACGGTGGTCACTTAGAGATGTGCAGCCCCCATTATTTCTCAAGTGAGAGGAGAATGGCCACTAGATTGAAAGCCGCCTTGGGGGAGACAGGAGTGGAAGGGATTGGAGAGGAATATTTATGCAGCCTCCAATGGGCCCTGCACTTGATGTAATTATATTGACTCTTCCCAAAGCACTTTGAAGTTGTCATCTATGGGACCGTTTTGCAGACAGGGACACTGAGGCTCTAGGGCACCTCATACAAAGTTACCGACATCTTTCAGGCTGGCGGTGGGGCTCCCCTTTCTTCTTCATCCCCACCTCCCTGCCCCCAACTCAGGCACCTCTTCTAGAGCATCTCAGAGGAGCTGCCACTGCCCACCAGATATCACTGATCACAGACCCGCAGGTGGCCGCAGCTGGGATTTTTGGAGACATTTGGACCCAACTCCCCAGGAAAGGAAGGCCCAAGAGCCAGAGCCCGTGCCCAAGTCACGAAGCACTTAACCACAGATAAGCCTGCTTCCGTGGCTGTAACCTTCTCCTTCCCTTCACCACCCCCTCCCAAGAAAAGTGGCCAACTCCAGGCGGCAAGGGCCGAGCCCCCATCACCCCCACCCCAGCAGGCCGTGGGGGCAGCTGACCCAGCAGAAGCTCAGCAGACGAAGCCCTCTGCCAGGCCTGGCTTCCCCTCGCCGGGAGCTGGGGTTTTGTTGTGGGGTTTTGTGCGTCCTGTTTTGTTTGGTCTCCCCGCCCCTGCCCCCGTCCGCTCCCCCTCCGGGCTCCCAGCGCACCCGCTCTTGACTTCATCCACTAAGTCAATAGCCCGGGCGCGGGCGGCCCGCTCCCCCGGCTCCCCCCGCCCCGCACCGCCCCCCGGTTTTCTTCTCGGGATAATGGGGGCTCTTTGTGGTCTAATCAGCCTCCTGAGGGGCCTGGAGGCCGGGAGCGCTTCCCCCGCGGCCGTCGGTGAAAATGAAAGCGGGATTAGGCCGGGGCCTCGGCCCACAGCATAGTAAAGCGCCACCAGGCATTCGCCCCTTCAAAGCCCCTTTCGGGGGTTTGGTTACTTTATTTCTAAAGTTGTTTGTATTTCTAAAGTGGCCATTGAGGCGCGAGCGGGGACTCGCCCGAGAGGGCGGCGGGCAGGGGGGCGGCCAGGGGAGGAGGAGAAACTCTCCGAGCCTCCCTCCCCATTTCTTCGACCCGCGCGGACCAGTTTCCAAAGCGCTTTGCCGGCCCTTATTTCCTCCTGTCCGGAGACGGGAGGAGGGGCCCTTACCCCAGTAATCGGATAGGGAAACTGAGGTTCCACAACAGAAGAGGGGCTCCCCGATTCGAACCTACCACAGCAGGGAGGGGGAAAGTATTTATAAAGCTGGGGAGACGCAAAGGGGCATTTATAGCCGCAATGACCCGCGGGGCATAGCTGAGCACACCAGCTAAGCCTCTTGGGGAAGGGAAAGCCCCAACCCCACAAAATTTGACCTCCTGAGGGAGAAGAATTTAGCCCTACTTATTAAAGAAAGTTCTAGAACCCCTTTTCTTAGCGTTCACTCCCAGCACTTCCAATAAATCCCAAATACACCAGGGCACTATTTCAGAATCTTCCCCATCGCCCAAAATGGGAGTGTGCGGGCTGAGATTTTGAATGTTGGTATTTGCAGGCAGTTGGAAGGAGAATGGGAGAAGTAAAGACTGCGGCAGGGGCAAAAAGCAGAGGAAAGGGTTTCCCCTCGCTGCACCCTCCTTCCACACATATACACTGGCGTTTCTTTTTATTATAGGACTTTCTGACCCTGGCAAAGGTGAATCCAAGCTCAAGAAGTGCAGACCAGGAGAAAATCCCAAGGATGCGGAGTGTGCGTGCGGGATCTCAGGGCAAAGTCGGGGCAGGGATGAGGGGGTGGGGAAGCCTCCTGTCCCTGGACCAGGGGTGTCTGTGGTGTCAGAGGTTACAACATGAGAGTTAAGGCACTTCTGCAGGCCTCCACGAGGAACTTGAGAGTTCCAGGAGGTTCCTTAGGGTTCCCCTGACCCCTATCAACCCAGAGTTGTTGCTCTGGATACAAACTAGCGCTTGAATCTGATTTTCACGTCCATGCAGCCCAGATAAATCTAGTGCAGACTTCTAGAGCGAGTTTCCAGGCAATCAGGGCTTGATCCCAGACCCACTACCTCCCCGCAAAAGTACACACCACACACCACCGACTCATACACCCTCCGAAATTTCGCGCCAATGTTGCCTTCTCTCCACCTTCCCAGTCACCTAGAGACTCTCGGTATGAAGCCCGACCCGCAGCCACAGTGATCCCTCTCCACCTGTCACCCGGGCTGAGGCGTAGGATCGAGGAGACGGCCCCACGGAGAGGCAGCCACCCACTTGTCTGGGGCACCACTGGTATCTGGGTCCCACCGAAAGGACCCCAGAAAATTTGAGGGTGGAGTTTTCCAAGCTACGACTCGGGCCCCGAAGCCCCACCCCTTTTTCTGTCGCGTCTGGAGCCTCTTTGATCTTAAGTCTTTTAGGGATTCAGACAAAGAGGGCAGTCAAGGCGAGAGGCTCCGGAGACCCGCGGCCCGCCGCTCCTCCCTCCTCCGCTCGCTCCAACCCCAGGCGCTGCGAAAGTGCTGGCTGACGCCTGCGACTCCCGAGGTCAGGTTTGGGGGCTGCCTGCCAAACTCAGCCCCCGCCCAAAACACATCCTGATGCTGTGCTCACACACAGACCTACCCACACACACACAGAGACACACACACAACATTCACAAACACCCACACACAGAGACAGCCTGGCAAGGAGGCAGGCACACTAGGATGTCCAGACAAACACACACGAGGACATAGTTGTTAATCGCGGGCTTGCTGACTTTCTGCATCAGCCCCCTGGCTCAGAATTCCATGAAAGCAGGAGCCGTCCTGTCTCCGGTATTCCTGGACACTTAACACAACGCCCGGCACATAGTAGGTGCTCAACAAATTTTTACAGAATGCATCAAGAAATTTGACCCCAGTGGAAAATTCCTTTTCTTTCCTCTCTCCTCTCTCTTTCGCTTTCTTCTTTCCTTTTCTTTCCCTTCCTTCCTTCCTTTCCTGGGACAGACAGAAGGGGAGCTCAGTATTTGTGCTTATCTTTGCATGTAGCCACCTCGTGAGGAAAAGACCCTTCCAATAACCAAATGGGGGTGGGCAGAGGGGTGGGAAGGAATGGACTGTTCTGTCTTTTTTGGGAATGGGGAGGAAGCAGCAAGAGCCGGGCTGAGGGCTGGCTGTTAGCCTCACCCCCCCCCCCCACGCACCCCATCAATTACCTCATCAAGGGCTTCTGCTTCTGGAATCAAACTCCCTCAAGAATACTGGGGTCACCAAGAAACATGCACATGTGGAGTTCTTAACGCAGTGTTGCCCCTTAGAAGCCCAGAGACCCCTTTATTTATACTGTCTGCAAAATTCTGCCTGGGTGAACGTGTGTGAATGACCAGCTTCCTCGATGTTACCAGTTTCTTAGGCTTTTATCTGATTCTCACAGGGGCTCAGGGTCCCCGCAAAGAATAAGGATCTGCGTCTTGGTCCCATTCTGAGGTTTTTCATGGGAGGAAACAGACCCAGAGAGGTTGAGCGAGTCCCGGATTACAATGCTAGTGAGCTGGGGGCAGGATGAACAGTAGAACGGTTACTTCCTGGGCTCTCACCACAAGGCACTTTGCCCCTTCGGGACCCCTCCTGCCTTGCACTGTTGGGTTCAGAAGGAGAGAGGGACAGAAAGCTAGCTGAAGTAGGAATCACCAGCAAATGGTGGGTGTGAACTGGACCCAGCGCAGCATGGAGCCTTCAGCCGGCTCTATGTTGTAACCTTAACCTTACTCACCCTCTAGTCTGCAGCGTCCGAAGCTGGGGAATGGGAATGGGGGCCTCCGTTCCATCCTTCCCAAAGCTGACAACTTAGAAGGGACCGTTGCAAAAGCAAAAACAAAAAAATAAAAAAAAAAAAAACCCCAAACAAAAAAACCCGAAAGGCGCGAGCCTCACTCTTTCCATCGTGAAACCTGGACTAGCCTGTTCATTTAGCGACGCTCTCAGTAAGGGTTCCCCACCCCCCACCCCCTGGATCCCAGTCCCGACAGAGCCAGGCGCAGGACGGCCCCTTCCCAGCACCTCGGGTCGGAGCGCGGAGCCCGGGCCTCCCTCCCGCCCCGCTGGTCTGACTCGCTCGCCTCTAATTAAGCGGCGGGATCGCAGCGAGCCGGCGGGCCGCGCTGTAATATGATGAACTGCTTTTGTGCCGGTGTCACCGAAAGCGCTTTCTGATAAGGGGAAGCCACAGAGGATCAAAAGGACGACAACGGTTCGCCCGCCTCCCGCCGCCCTCCGGCTTTGCGCGCTGGCCCTTTCCGCCCGCGCACTCCCACGGGCTGTCTCTGGGTCCCTCGGCCTCTCCTAATCTGCCCGTCCCAGGACCAGATTTTCGGTGACTCTGTATCTCTCTGTCCCGAGACTGTGTTCCTGCTGCCCCGAGCCTCCCTTGGCCCCTCTGCATTTCTTGGCTCTGCAAACGCTCTCGTCACAGTCTCTTCTCCCGTGCTCGGTCTTTCTCGCTCTGAATTTGCGCGCTCTCTCTTCTCCTCCTCCTCCTCCTCCGCTCTGACTCTCTTTAGCCCCACCTCTGTGGCTCTGCCCATCCTCTCTTGGTCTCGACCCGGGTTCAGACCCAGCGCACCCCCAAGGGCCCAGGGAAACAGGTCTTGGAAAGGTCCATTACACGACCCGCAGTGTCCCGAGAACTCCAACCAATCCATTCATCCGCAGCAGGCTTGCAGAGCTCCTCGGCCCTTGGCAAACCATCTTCACTGCGCTCCCCAACGGACAGCCAGGAGAGCGTGAAGGCGCCCTGGAGTGCCCTCGGGGGTCTCTTCAGAGCGCGACTTGGGGAGCACACAACTTCCCCTCATACCTCCCCAGGCTGTGGCCGCGGCCCGAGACGCCTTTCCTCTCCCCCAGGGCTTAAGTTCCAAGTGCAGCCGACCCCCCCCCCCCCCGCCTTGACATTACCGTCCTTAAACCCCTTCCTTTGGCTCCCGCTTCCCTTTTGCCCTCGACCCCTTCTCTTCCTCCTCCAGGCCCCGCCCCTCGAAAGCTCCTAGCCGCCCCCCCAACCCCGGCCGCGCTTTCTCCGGACTCCTTCCCAGCCTTGCCTTCCCTTCCCCCCACTTTGTTTGAAGTTTTGGAGAGATCTATCTACTAATGGCGAAGTTTCCCCCTTAGGTCACCGTTCTGCTTTGATTCGATTTGGGAAGGCGAGTTCCCTCCCTCCCCCTGCCCGACCCCGGCCAGGGCCAATCGCTCCGTAGCAGGTCAGAAAGCGCTGACCCCATTTCCACCTTTTCCTCTTTTCAGTCCGAGTTGGGGGAAGGGAAGGCTTAGAACAGCAAAAACTGAGGGGGCATCCTAACCTTCCAATCCCCTCTCATCCCCATCCCCAACTGGGTTTCCTAATTACCTCATTAGTCTGAAGTGGGTGAGGGAGAGGAGCTATTTTTTTCTGGAATTCATGGAATGCCCCCCCCTTTGTCTTGGCCTTCAAGGCCCCAAAGTCCCTGAAGAACCTCCCCTTTGGGGTTTCTATTCCCTTAATAGCAGGAAGGGAGGCTCAGCAGGCGCTGTTTCTTCTGGGGTGGGAGTTCTGTCTGGCTTTATCCAGGACCAGAGCCAGGGGTCCTGTCCATTTCATGTTCATATCCTTAGGTTCCCATTAGGAAGGACGCCTCATCAGCCTTGCTGATGATGGCAAATAGGAACTCCAAAGAGGCAACCTGGGAGGAAATCTCATTTGCTCAGCCCTCTCTCCCTATATAAAACTATATGTTTGTATACAATATTATTTATCTATCATGTAATGTGTAACAACTATCATTTTCAGAAACTCTTTTATTAAAAAGGCCCACATAATCACCTTACTGCTTTAAGGCAACTGTTATATGTGCTTTAAAATCCTTCCATGTAAATTCCACTGAAAAATTTGGAGAGCTGTGCCGGGGAGGGGGCGGTGTGGGTGGGGGAGGTTAATCCGGGTTTAACGCTGCGATGCTGTCTTAGGACCAGGGTTAGCCTGATTGCGTTATCTCTCCCCAACATTTGAGACGCCCATATTTCACCCAGCCAAATAGCTTGGAGAGCGGCGCAGATGGCTGCCGTGGTCGCGCCTCAGGAAAATGTGTTATTAATATCTAAATAACTTCCCAATACTGTCTGGTAAATCTCCCCTCCACCATTCCGAGTGATGAATTCGTTTGAAGTCTTCCCCCAGCCTCATCTTTTCAATGTCTCTCTCTCTCTTCTTAGCCAGGCTTATTTCAAACTGGTAAATATCTAATTCCTTTAACGGCTGTGCCGTGCACGGGAGTCTTTTAGGTACAAAGGCCTGGAAACAGCCGGTGTGTGGTGGTGCGTGCCCAGAAGTGAACCTATAACTCGCAAGCCCTGGCAGCGGGGGACCCCACCCTGTTTAGAAATGCGATGGGGAGAATGGAGTTGCGTGGGAACCTCAATTTGGGAGCCAAGCCCTTGCCTTGTGCACTCCTGGGACCCTCTCCCGGTTTCCCGTGGTGAACCAGAGGCACCGGCCCCCGCCCCCGCCCCAACACACAGCTCCACCGCGGCTCTGGTCCCTCACCCCGCCCCCAGCGCTCCAACGGCTTCCCCTGGTCTCTGGGGCGGATAATTACCCTCCGCTGGCCTGTTCTCCCTTGTTTAAAGTTTGTTTTCTAAATGTCTATTAGATTATATTTGTTCATTCCCCCTCCACCCTTATCTCTTTCTGTCTCTTCTCTCCTGGCCCGTCACACTCGATTTAGGCACGAGTTTATCTGGCACACAGTTTGCGGACTTTGTTATTTGCCGCGGGTTCTGGGGCTGGAGCGCTCGAGCGCCAGTGTTTGCCTTTGTAATAGTTATCTCATTGTTGTTCTTCCTTAGTCTCAGGTCCCTCCTCCCCTCTCTCTTCTTCGGTTGTGGGGATGGAGGGAAGAAAGGGGGAGTCTGTCTGCCCCGCCAAGACTCGCCAGGATTCTCCTCCCCCGGGTTATTTCCCTCCCCCCGTCCCACTCCCGTCACTACGGCCCAGCGGAGCCCTCGCCCCCGCCCTCCCCCCCTCTGGACGCACTGAATATCCACCACCCAGCGCTGCCTAAAGCCGGGGAATTGCCTGACACCCTCCCATTTTCCTCCGAGCCCCCATTATGCGAAGCTGATCCCACTCTGAACAGCTTCAAATCCCGCCTGGACTCTGTTTGATTAGATTGCCAACCCGGGGTAATCCTTTGATTTGGTGGAGTGTCAATTACCTTTCTCTAAACACACATTTACAGAGGAGGGAACTTGTTGGTTTAAATCAATGGAGATTGTTTCTTGATAAACGGACTATCTTCTTCTCCTCCTTGCTCCCTCTTCCAAGGCCCCTCTTTCTCTGCATCCTCCTCCCCTTGCCTTTCCCGTCCCAGCCTATCCGGTAAACAATGCCCCTTCCAGGTGTGAAGCCAGGGGAAAAAAAAACGGTGTGGGCCGAGGGGAGCTGTGCCCCCCTTCCCCTATTCATTCGCTCCCCCGGAGCCTAATTAAATTTGGCAGGTCCTTGTACACACAATCAAAACAGCTTCCTCCTGTGTAGCAAACGACCGAAAACCGCATTAGCAGCTACCGCCGCTGCCAAATTAAATTGTTTCCCACCTCCTTTTACAAGTGTCTAAAACCGACACTCGGGGCTCTCCCTCCTTTCGGATCCTTCTTCGTCATTCCCCACTCAACACCTGTAAGTTTGCTGCTTTAAACATAAACTAAGGGAAAATGCAAAAAAAAACAAAAACCACACAAATCTCTCTCTCTCTCTCTCTCTCTCTCTCTCTCTCTCTCTCTCTCTCTCACACACACACACACACACACACACACACACACACACGCCTCGGCCCCGACCTCAGATGATCTTTTATACCAAGGAAGTGAGCAAATTCTTTTGGATGGACTCTGGCATCAGCACCCGCTCAGGAAAATGTGCATTCTTCTTTCTTAATCCTGTTACTTTTTTTCCCTTTTTTCATATTAATTTTGATTCTGCTGGGCTTTCTGCTCTAGAGAATGTGGATCCCCACCTCTGATTTGGTCAGTTTCAGATCAATGTACCTAAGTTTGTACATTGTCAGATGTTTGAGGCTTCCCTGTTCTCATTGTTTAGTACTGTTGTGACTGCTTTTATTATTATTAGTGCTTATTTCTTCACACTCACTCCCTCAGTTCCCACGGAAGGATGGTTTGACTCTGTGCAAACCCCTATCAAATTTCCCACAAGAATCTTCCTGGGCTCAGGTTAGGAAAATCTTGTTCCTTTCCTTCCCTCCTCAAACGGTTTCCGGGTTGGGTCCCTGGACTGTCTGCCCCCTGATCCTCAGAGAAGGGGTGAGGAGGAGAGAGTCCAGGTGGAGGAGGGCCAGGAACTGTCCACTTCCCTGTCCAGGTGCGCCGAGCATGGCTGGAGCCCCTATCCGCAGCGGTCTGCGAATTCTCACAACCAACAATCCTAATAACTCAGTCTTAACAAGGATAAGAGCCAAAAAGAAAAAATATGAACAGCCTCATGAATATCAGCCCAAGGGGAGCAGGAGTGAGCTGTTCAGAGATGAAAGTGCACAGAAATAAAAGCTCAATTTAATCTGCTTTAAAACCCTTCAACTTAACGTTTGTGCTTCAAACTCCGAGAGTGAGGACTGATTGCGGATAAATAGTTTCTTACCATGCCTAGAAGCTATCACACCCCTCTCCAACACAGTTTCCCATTCAGCAGTCCCAGTTTTCATTACCAGCTCTAATAAGTCTTAACATTATTAAATGCCAAGCGGACGACAGGAAAAAACGGACTCAGGGAGGGATCTCTCTTTAGCGCTTAAAGAGGAGAGCTCTTAAACCCCTTCTTTGGCGGCTCCCCGCCATGAGTGGGGCAACCCACGGAGAAAGCATTTGTCAAGAGCGAGGAGCCAAACATAAGTTTGTGAATGTGCACCCCTTCCCCTGCTCTGCCCATGGGGCCTCTCTGCCTCTCCGCACGTCGTCGACTTGGATGGAGGTCGGAAGGTCTCTTCACCTTTAACTCGGCCATGACACTCATGTCTGCGGCCTGGGAGAGAAATGAGAGGTTCCAACTGGGCGATTCCACGGGGTACCCACGAACTGGCCTAGGGACCACATCGGGAGGTGAGATGATTTTTGTCCACAGATGGGCAGACAATCCCACCGGCACGCTGTCCATTCATACCCCTCTACAATGACACTGCACATGCACACACAGTCTCACTTGCTCAGAACACAACCCACGTACTCTGATCCAAAGGCCCATGGGCAAACAGTCACACTGAAAGACATAGGGCCTCCAAGGCATCTAACTCAGTCACAATGCCCAACATGCCCACTGTCACTCAAAAACTGCAGAGCTTGCCGGACACCAGGCCTGTGGTTTTCACTTCATTTTGTAACTTTGCAGACTTAGGGCCTGTGCTCTCAGCCTCCCCATGAACCACCAGGTTCCTCCTTCAGCCCTGGAGATGTGGGGCTTCCTGGTTCTGCTGCAGGAAAAACCTCTATCTAGCGAAGTTGCCTGTGAGCTGATTGTAGAAGCCTAGGCCTGCACCGGAAGCCCCCACACTTCTTTGAGTCAAAGGGATTCCCCAAACCACACAATCCTTTCATCCTCTTCATTTCCCTTTTTTCTCAAAAGAAATTAATCCATTGTGCTTCCTTACAGACTAAATTGGGCACCCCCTCGCCACCCCCACTGCACCTCTAAAATCTCTCCAAATGAAACCAAATCTTGCACTTTACCCAGGGTCCCTCCCAAAAGCAGTGTCTGCTGTGCAGTATTTGGCTGTGAAAGATTATTTAAGTTTTATGTCTCCCACTCCACAAAGAAAAAGTCCAACTAAGCACCTTTTCAATACAGACCGAAATAAGGACTGGGTCTCCCCAACACCTCCAGGGGTGCCAGGGCTCTGGGCGGTCTCAGGCGAGCCAGAGGCTGCTTGGCAGCGCAGGGCCCCTCCCTCCCAGAGGCGGCCCCTCTGCAGGCCCCGCACAGTGGGATGCCAGGCACAGCTCACTCCTTTTCTTCCCTTACCCTTTTGTCCCTGGTGGGACAGGGCTCCACTTGGGGCCCTGAATGTCAATAGCCCGCCCAGTCCCCAGCTCCAGGCCGCTCTCACACGGGCCTGCCCCTGCCCCCTCCGTCTTTCCCCCTCCAACCAGGCCGGTGGGGGCTGGGCCTGGCTGGGCGTTGTCTTTGGAATAGGGCTTTGTCTGTGAAGTTCATCTTCAAGGTTGGGAGAGGCAACTGAAACTGGAGAGAGACCTGGGCTACGAGTTCACGGAAGGCAAGAGTGGGTGGAACCTCGAGAAACTTCTGGAGGGAAACTCGAACATAAGGTGCTCTTCGCCAGTTTCTCCACTTTCCCCAAAGCCACTGTTTTACAGGTTTGCATGGCCACCGTCTTGCTGCCTGCTGCCTCCCTACATGTGTATTTGGGGTCTTGCTTCTTTTCCTGTTAGTCTGTAACCCCGAGTTTTCCATTTCTATTTCTCCTCGAGCCCTTATTTAACGCATACTTACCAAGTCTCAAAGACAATTGCAAGGGGAGGGGTATCGGGGAAGGACTTTCCCTTCTGAAACTTCACACGTCAATAAACGAAAGCACAACTTGCCCTTCCCCGGCACGCAGGCGCATGAAAGATGAACGCCTTCCCTAGCTGGTCTCCAGCTGGGCTCAGACTCCAACGTGCGGAGCGGCTGGGCTGAGATGGGGGGAGGGTGTATGGAGTCCCAGTCTCTCTCCTTCACTGGGATCCTCCTGGCAGGGCTCTGGGAACTTGGCTTCAACTCCTGGCCCCGCGCAGAGGCGAGCACCTTCGTAGTTCACCCATCAGCCTCCCCACTCCCGTGCTCTCTCAGTTTGGGCCCTGGCAACGCGGAACTAGGCGGCGGCTCTCGCTAATTTTTATTGATTGCGGCGGTCAGTCAACTGTCAGGCGGGGTTTCAAGGGACCGTTTAGAGAGCGTGTGCGGGTCTGGTTAACAAATTCATTTAGGGAGCCGCAGGCCGGCTCCTCCTTCCTCGCCCCCTCCGCCCCCCCTTGCCCAAGTTTCCTATAAATAATAGATCGACACAGGGACCTGCAGCCAAAACGCCAGTCCCAGAGGACACGCGCCCCGGAGTCCTTGGCTAGACTACGCGCGCGGTCCGCGGGCGCTCGGTGCACTAACCTGCAGCCGAGCTCCCCGGGGACTTAAGAAGCCATCTTCGCCGAGTCTCTGCTCCCTGTCACCCCCGGACGAAATGAGGGGGCGCCCTCTGCAAATCCTGAGGGGTCCCGGCTGCCCCGGGGCTGTGAGTTCTCCCCTCAAGTTGTGTTGGCCAGTCTGGGGCGACAGAAGCGAACCACTGGCCTGCACACTAGCGCGTCGGGCAACGCGGTCTCCGGCGTCACGCCCCGGGGAAGTTCCCTACCTTTGTCGCCCAGGATACCGTCGATGCTGTGCTTGGCTTTCTTCTCGCCGTCGTCCTCTTTCTTGTCTGCTTCGTCCTCCTCCTCTTTCTTCCCGAACTTGATTCTGAGCACGCGGCTAATCGAACTCACTAAACCTCAGAAATTCAAAGGCATAAGAGCGAGTATAAGTTATTGGGGCAAGGGAGTGCAGGCCGCCTGGGCCCCTGGGAGAAAGTCCTGAAGCTCCTTCCCCTTAACGCACTGCAAGGATACTCACGCCCATGTTTAAGTAGTTACACCTACTCAAAGGCACAAGGTACAGTCAGTCACCCATGTAGGGAAGCCTGACTCACACCGGGGCACTGACACGGTGGCAAGGCTGGCAGGAACACCCACCTGTGCATACTACTTGCACACACTTGTGCCTTACACTGTTACACACCCTAGATGCACTCACATCCACACCCACCTCCCCACGACTTCCCTGGAGGCAGAGCCCCCAACCCATCCCAAGCTCAGGTGTATCCCAACCCCACATGCCCGAGTGCCCATGCACACACACACACACACACACACACACACCCCTCTGGCCACTTTCCCTCTCACAGGCAGCATGCTGCAGGGCCTCCTCCACATTTGCGACCCACTGGTGGCTGGTGGCAGCAACAGAACAGAAATGGTGACTTGAAGAAGGGGCTCCAGGGAGCCCACAGAGACCAAACCTCCTGGGTTGGACCCCTGTCTAGGCCGCTGCTCTGAGAAAGTGCTTAGGGAGCTTCTCTTCTCACCCGACATTATAGGTTAACTTTTTGCCCCTTCCTCCCTTCCTTCCTTCCATTTCCCCTTTCCTCTCCTCCCCTTCCGCCTTCCTTTTGGTTTTGATTCCCTCCTGTGCCCTCACTCTCTCTCTGCCCTCTCGCTCCCTTTTCCTCCTAACTTTTCTCAGAGTTCCCTGCCATCCACCACCTCTCCGACATCCAGTCTGCATACCAGGACGGAGCCCTGGCCGGACCCGGGCAAGCTCTGCTAGCTCAGTTGCCTTCTCACCTGAGGGCACGGTGCTGCGGTCACAGTGCCCATCCTTCAACAGTCGGTCTCGGATCTCCCAGCTGAACATGCCCGGGTTTTCCCGCTTGTACTCCTCAATCTTTTTCTCCACATCCGGAGTCGCCACCTGCTTCAGAGGTGGAGGTGGGAGAGCAGGAGTGGAAAGATGGGGTGGGAGGAGGGAGATACTTTTAATATGAACCTCCCAAGAGCCCCAGGCCAGGTCGATGGCTCTGGTCACCATGCCCCTCTTCTGAAATTGGCTTTATCCTTTCAAGAAATCTGTTCTGGCTCCCAGGAAGACAGCGGGGTGGGGTAGAAGATGGGGTAACGAAACAGAAACCTAACTGGGGCCCTCGGTATTCCCCTCCTCAGTATTTCAGGCAAGGCGGAGGGAAGATTATCCCTGGTCCGGTGCTGATAGGGGGTTGGGACAAATACAGGAACAGCCCAGGAAGGACTCATTGACCTCAAAGTCCTGGGCACCCTGGACCTCAGTTATTCCCATCCTTGAGAAATTCAAACAATGGTGGAGGGATACCTGGAGGTGGGGATACTCGCCCACTATAATTTCTGTAACAAGCATATAGTCACCCGTTGCTACTGAATGACACAGGGTAGTGAAAGGGGCCACAGTCCGGATCCCCCAACCACAGGAAGGCCTACTGCCAGCTCTGTGGCAAAGACACTCACTCTGGGTTTGCTGCCGCCGATGGCCCCCGGCCGGATGGACCCGGTCTCCTGGTAGCGGCAGAGAATCTTGGAGACGCAGCCGTGGGAGACACGCAGCTGGCGGGAGATGACACAGGGCCGAATGCCATGATGGGCCATCTCCACTATCTTGTGGCGGATGTGGTTAGGCAGGGGCCGCCCGTTGATGAAGACCCCACCAAGCTGATTGACCCGGCCTTGACCCAGCGGGGTGGACACTGGAGGAGGAAGGGGAGATGAGGAAGGAGAGAGGCATGGGGTGAGGATGGGGAGAAGGCGCTGGGTGCACCCCTTGATTCCAGTTTTTCTTGAGTCCCAAGACCTCTGACAGCTCTGAGTTCCCCACATTTGGAGCTGTGGCAGTTCAGCAATCAGAAAAAGAAAACTGTCATGAAGCGGAGGGACGGTCCTGCAGGGATGGAGAGAGGGGTTACTGTTGGCTGCTAGCGGCCCTCCAGGTGCTGTATGTCTCCAGTCCTGCCACACTAAGGGGGATGAGGACACACCTGGAGGATATGAATGCCTCTGAGGAGGGGAGGGACAGAAACAGAGGCAGAGCCATGGGTCTGGTGGAGCCAAGAGGCTCTGGCACCAAAGGATCTCTGTCCCCCAGGATGCAGCTTGGGCTGCAGGTCTGCCTACCCCTCACAGACAGCATGGGCGAGTTGTGGCCCATCTGGTCAGTTTTGTGCTCTCAGTGGTCAAGGCTAATCCATTCTGTTGGGGGCCAGAAGGGGTTGGTTGATTACTAGTATTTACAGCCCCAGCCTGGGCCACAGAACTGTCCTGCCCTAAACTGCATAGCTGAAGTCCAGTGACATAATGCCGTTGGCCGCTCTCTCTCTGGGCACCTGGCTGTCCCTCCAGGGACCCCCTTGCGTCTAACCTCTGTCAAAGCTCTAATTTCGTTCTGGGACTATTGGGGGGACATGCTCCCTTGTTGGCAGTTTCCTAAATCAAATACCCGCTTGGCCCCAGAAATCAATGAACTGTCCCTGCAGGCTCTGGGAGGCTGGTACGCAGATGGCCAGAGTCCCTGGGTGTGGGTGACTTTGGGAACCAGGAAGACGGGCGCTCCTGGCGTCTGCTGGGGAGGGAAATGCCTCGCCTCAGACGCCTTAATGCAAAGTCTACACAGTTTCCCCACAGAAGGTTGGGGGACACCCGGCGCACTAATCCGGCCTCGATCCCCCCAATTTGGGGACTCGGCGGCTGCGGAGATCTGGCAGATTAGAACGATTTCACAGCCGCCGCAGTGGAGGGAGCCGACAGTATAATTGGAAAGGAGGAGGCGAGAAGAGGCTCGGCTACTGAGCTGTTCCTATCGCCTCCTCCCTCGCTCTCCAGGTCCCCCCACCTCTCTTTGTAAAAGTAGGTGTCTGAAGCCACCCTCGGATTTAATCAGAAATCGTGCGTCGCCAAGTCAGAGTCACTCGGTCTCCGTGGCGGGATATGCCATTAGCTCTCGAGAGCTCTCGAGCGCCCAACTTTATATTCAAGAGCCTCTTTAGCGACCGGCACTCGGCTCTCCTCAGTATTCTCCGTCATGTTGGGCAAATATTGTTCTAATCCGCCGCGCGTCCTCGGCCGCCTGTTTTACTTGCATTCGCTACAGGAGAGTGCTACGGCAAATCCCCGGGCTTGTGCGCTCTCCCGCCTGCGTGGCTGCTCGCGCGCACTTGATCACGGAGCCACTCTCTTCGCCTCTGTCTAATTCAGGGACCCGCGCTGTCTCGCTGCCGGAGGGACCCCCCTTCTCCAGGCCCCCTCCCTGCCTCTCTCCCCAGCCTCACGCACCGGGGGCTCATATCATTACAAAAAGAGTAATTACAAAATAAAAGTCGCACCTTTCTCGAGACTCCTCTCTATGACACTCTGGGCTACCTACCCCCGGAAGCTGAAGGATCTCCCAGTTGACAGGTCGAAGACCTTCCATTAGTTTAAAAAGGAAACAAAACAAAAACGCAGCCAAGGGTCTCAGCGGCGCGCTCCCAGCCCTTTCTCCAGCCGGGAATCGGTTCACCGCCCGTCCTCTCTGCTCACCCCGGTGCTGGATATAATTTAGGACGGACACATTACAAAATGAGCGCTTTTCTCCCCTTGTCTGCACATCGCGGTGCCCTTTGGCGGCTCGAGGTTTTCTCCTGGGAGATTTCCAGAGCTCAGAAGCCAGAGCGAAAAGTTTTTTTGTTGTTTTTTTTTTGGAGGGGGGGTGGTTCGTTACTATTTCTCATTTCTAATTAGTTTGTTTCCACACCCAAAGGCTGTGGAGTTTCTGAGTGTCGCTTTGGAAGAAGCGGATAGCCTTCCTCGTTTAGAAATATAAAATATCACACATTGTTGGTATTTCGAAATAAGAGGGATCGGAAGGCCATCCCGAGGTAGTAAGAACAATTCAAAACAAGAGTAAAAAGCCTGTATCCGGGGAACGCAGACAGCCGAGAAAGTGTCCGGGGCAGAACAGTATCTGAAAACAGTGGAAAGAACTGAAATTCACTAGGACCTGAAATTTCTTAGGAGCCCCAATCTACGCGCCCAGCTCTGCGAGGAAAGGCCGGAGCCCCGCGACCCGCGAGGCTGAGGCCACCGGTCAGTGAACCCCACGCAAAACCCGACAAGTGTTGGTCCCACAAACTTCCTGGGTCTGGCACCGGGACTTGGACCCAGAGGAGAAGGGGGCCCCGTGCTGTGCTGTCGCCGCCACCACCCCCTGGAGATGGCCACCACTCGGAGGACCTCTGGTTCCTGGTGGAGGAGTGAGGCGAAGCAAGCGCGGCGCTCTTACCTTCCAGAGGAAACCCGGTGCGTGGGTAGTTCTGCCCCGGAGCCGGCCGCATCATCCTCGGTACTGTGCCGGGAAGGGCCGCCATTCTCGCGCCCGCTGGGGACGAATCCGGAGTCGGCAAAAATCGCTTCCCGTCCGTTCCCTTCACCCCTGCTGCGATCTCTTTCTTTCCTCCTTCTTCTTCTCCTTCTCCTTCTTTTTTTTTTAAACCTCTTCCCGCTCCCCTCCCTACACACTGTCTACCCCCCACCCCCCCACCCCCGCCTGCAGTCTACGCGTCCAGAAGCTGGGGAGGGGGGGAGAGGTGGGGGCGGAGGTTGGAGGGAGGGAAGGTGGAGACAAGGAAGTTCAAACAAACAAACACACCAACCCCAAGTGCGCCTCTGCCCGCTCCGCTTGGCCAGAAGTTGTGCGGACGGATGCGCCCGGCAGACCCGGGGGACGCGGCCGCAGTCCGGGCCCCCAGCCTGGGACTGGCGAGCGCCGCGCTCGCGCGCTTCGGGCCAAAGTTCTGAGCCGGAGAGGCTGCGGGGCGGATTCTTTTTCCTCTTTATTTATATATTTATTCTCTCGCTCTCCTTCCCCCCTCCTCTCAGCACTCCTGTGCACGCCTTTCTTCAGACCGCACTCGCTACTCCCTTACACACCAGCGTTCACACCCCTGCCCCTAGAACCCTTGGGGAGGGAAGAAGGTGCCTCTCGGGTGGCGGGGCTTGGGGGGAAGCGACGGGGTGACGAGAGGAAGCGAGGGGGCCAGTGGTTCTCTGGGTAAGTTGTGCAAAAGTGCCCAACAGGAGTACGAGAAGGAGGAGGCAGCGAACGAGATCTGATAGGTTCGGACTTTTCTTTTATTTATGAGGAGGGAAGGGGGCCAGGGCGGAAGGGAGCCGAGAACCAATAACGAAAAGAAATCGCCAACGAATATTTTTCCCCCCTCTTTTCTAATCCCCAACTCGACCTGGTTTCTGGGGGGGAGAATTTGAACTGCCCGTTAAAACAGAGGGAGCAGAGGCGGGGACGGGGGTGGGGAGGAGGGAGGAGGAGAGGGGGCCCACTTTGTCCAAGTGTCTTCTTTTGACGAATGGGCCGGATCCGCAGAGCGCCCGGCCCCCGGTCGCCCACGGCCCCTCTGGCGGTCGGGCAGCATGGGAATGTCTGCCTCCGGCTGGTGGCTCCTCTGGCTTCTCGTCTCTTCTCTGGCCTCCCAGGGTCAGAGTCCGCTGTATTTCACATCTTCTCCTTCATTTCACTCACACACGGACTTTTCCGCGAGTGGGGTCGAGGGCGACTTCAAGGGAGCGATTTATGACTTTCTCTGAAATAATGTCTGAGTGCCGGTGTCCGCTGTTGCTCAGCAGGGTCTAGTGCTTGGAAAATAGGGTCGGCCCAGTGCTCGGGACGCGTCTGTTCCTCCCCTCCCCGCACCCCATCCCTCTCCCATCTCCAGCCAGTTAAAACCCGTCCTCCTCTTCCGGCTCCCAGACCACACCCAGGACCCCTTTCCGGCTGGAGTCCGGCTCCCTGAAGCTGAACAGCAAGTGGGTGCCCAGGAACTGGGGATCCAAATGGGCTGGAGGGATGGAGCGGGTCAGCGCTTAGGTTACCACCGTGGGTTCATCGACTCTGAGCTCCTCTGCTCCGAATTTGGAGGGGAGGTACCCCAACTGAACGGTCACGAGTGGGGGTGGCGTGATCAGAGGTTCCGAAATTCTGCGCTCTCCTGGGTCAGAGGGACTAGACTCCCCAGCCTCGGACACTGAATCCTGGGGGCGAAACGCCCTCCCAGCGGGGCAGGACGCCACGACTGCAGGCCTTTTGTCTCCCCCGGGAAAGAGAGTCTCCAGCCCGGTGCTGGAGGCAAAATACAATAAAATAAACCCAGCCCCCAAACTCGCCCCCAACCCCACCAGCCCGCCTCCTGCCCGCCCTCTCCTAGTGCTGGGGTCAGCCTAGTCTTGCCCTGGGGGGCTTTCCTCAGGCTGGCCCCACTGTGCTCCCTGCCCTCCCCTTTTCCTCACCTGTGACCTTTGCCCTCTCAGCATGTGACACACTCCCTCCTCTGCCCTCTCTCCCAGCACTGGGGGCTCCCCAGGCTCCCCGGCGGGCGGGGTGGGGGGAGGGGGCCACTAGAAATGAGGGCCTACCGAAAAGCTATTAAACGGTCCCCTCCAGTGGCCCCAGAATTGAGAAGGGGGAGGCATAGTAGCTTTAGAATTTAAAAGAGGGACACCAGGGTGCCGGGCTGCCTGAGTTATGGGCCCTACAAGGTTTTCTGGTTACCTTTCCTCATTGGAGGTGCCACCCCCCTGGACCCACTGCCCTCAGGCGAGGTTGGGAGGTGAAGTTTTAAGTGTAGCGTGAGTTTGTGGGGAAGATGAGTTAGACCTGAGCCCCCTTTACAGCTCATCTTGCTGGAGGGTCTGGCCTGCCTTGATCTCCAAAGGAGGCCATGTATTTCATGTACATATATATACATGCAAATAAGGATGTACATATATGTGTGTGATATACACATATGTTACACATATCGTACATACAGTCATTCATTCATCAATCACTAATTTTCCTCTTGGCTTGGAAGGATTTAAAGCGCCTCTCTATTTGTGGGTGGAAGGGGCTGGTGTGTCTGCGTGAAGGCGAAAGTGGGTTTGTGTGTAGGTCTGCTGGAGGCTTTGGTCCAGCCTGAGTCTGTGCGTTTATAAGTGAGGGTCTCTGTGTCTGTGGTGTGGAATCTCTTTCGTGTTGCCTTAGCATAGCTCCAAGTGCCACCAAGAAGGTGTAGGTGGTGTTTTGGTCAGTCCCCCTGGGAGAAAAAGACCCCTGGAGCACACCTGGTGGGGATGCTGGAAGACGGTCCCTCCTGTCTTGCTTTGCATCAGGCGTCTCCCCTGAACCGAGTGGGGCGAACGTACAGCAAGACCCCTAGATAAAGGGCCCACCAATCAGCTGCCTCCGGCCCACTGGAATCCCAGGCAAGTAGGGACCACCTACCCCTTGGCAAGGTTCCTGCCCTCTCTGGCGGCCCACTGGGAGCAGCAAGTCTAGTAGAAAGAGAGGACCCCCCTCCCCACTAGCAGGCTCCCCCAAACCCAGCACTGGTGGTGCCAACCCTGCGTCTTCATAGCTGGGGGATTCCTTGGGCTCCCGCGGGGCAGGCAGAGGGGGAGGAAGGGGGGTGTCTGTTGGAATGAGCGTGGCCGTTCTCGCCTGTTGGAGACCAATTTCACAAATGATTTTTGCAACAATTAAGAAGTGTGGCGGGGTGAAATGGCGATTTCACATCCAGCAGGGGAAAGGGGGGTTCACCTGGGAACTGGGGCGGCTGCAGCTGGAGGTGGGGGGAAATTTTTCCCCCTCCTCTCATTTCCCCTTGCTCACCTTCTAGTCCCAATTTACCCCCATAGAGACATTAATCAATTCCTAAGACCTCCAATTGCTGCTGTAGGCACCCAGGGGGCACCGGCTGCATTGTGGGGGTTGGGCTGGGCTTGGCCTGAAAGTTTTCCCTTCAGCTCTTCATCTTATTCTGTCTCTTTCTGCCTGCTTCTTCCTCCCTCCCTGT